>JAQGBX010004676.1:0-14900 GCA_034698745.1 Megaphyllum sjaelandicum | reverse complement strand
GGATAACTTCTGTATTCATACGTCACTTTACTGTGACCTTCGTGAATAAAATATTGTATTGTATTGTATTGTATTGTTAGGACATAATCCAAGGTCATCGCAATTTCGCTCATTGTATCCGTCAGTTAACAGGTTTAAATTTCAATGTGACGAGTATACGTCGATTTTATAATGAATCATTTTTAAAGTTTTACAAAATTTACTACTTTTCATAACGTAATTTTTGAAACGAACGTATTTTTGAAGTCGCCGGTTCACCGATCGAGGCGTATGCACATGTACTGATCTTAGTGATTTACCCTTGCTCTTCGTATCGTTTGTTTTCCACCAGACTATTTCACCTTCAACTTCTTTTTGAGCTTATTTGTGCTAGAGTGACTTAAGGTCAAAGTTTTGTGACGTAATGTTTGAGGGATCGTAAGGGATTTTCAATGCCTCGCGACATGAAAGGATCAAAAATCCATCGAACATGACGGAATTTATGGACCATCCCCACATTTCCCAAAATGCATCGGGTTTGAACAAAAGTTCAGAACATCTTTTAAAAAGATGGCGGAAGCTGTCGTTTCGATGTCTCGGGAACAAGGATTTTTAGAGGCGTATTTCTTGTCTCTGGCACAATTTGGACATGATAAAGCAAAGCTTTTAGCGGTAAGACTGAATTGAATTCGATAAAATAATGAAAACATCGATTTCTAGCCTCCAAGTTACGTGGTCTATCGTTGCCTGGAAGTCCGACTAGGGGGGCGTGTTCAGGTCAGCTGATGATCAACATTAGGCTATACCATGAATTTACAAATTTTGTGCAATCTTTTCTAGGAAAAAGAAAAGGAAGCGATCAAGACGCAAGTTGGGTCGATATGGAACTCCATGTTGACAGCCTTGGCCCAACTGGCAGTTGCGGAGAAGTCTTACATGACCCTCAATTTTCTGGCCTCCAAAGGATTTTTACGCAAAGATGTAGGTACAGCTGTATTTGGTTGGTTGGCTGGTTATGGCTTTAACGTTGGCCTATGTCTGCACACGAGGGCTAATCACCAACGCTAGGGGATGTGCCTGTGTCACATACCTGGAAATTCTGAATTTTGTCTGCGAAGGGGGACTTCCACCTTCCCAAGAGGGATCTTTAATGTGCAGAGAGCAAACGGGATCTGCACGGGACTGCAGTTTAAACTCATCCGTATAAGCCGCCACTTAGAAAATTTTGCACTTCCTCAAAATTCTCTCCAACCTCGCCCTGGGAGCGAACCCCGTAACCTAGGGTCGAGAGGCAAGCGCATAACCACTCGGCCATTAGTGACGGTTGCTGTATTTCGCGCTGGCGATGTTATTTGAGAGCTTTAAACTAACCATAATTTCACTTTCTAGAATTCGGTAAGGCAGGCGTACGACAGTTTGATTGTTGATCTTCGCAAAACGGAAGAATCTGGAAGGATGGCCCCAGAGGACTCGTTAGAAAAAATTGTTGCTAGTCTATGCGAAGAGCTGGGACAGTTTATCTATGTTCGAGAATTACTAATTGACTTGTATCCTTTGCAATTCCGGAGTGAACCTAGATATTACACGGTGCTCGCCAAAATTTACGAAAATTACACCTTGACCTCTATTTTTTAGTTATGCCAAAATTTGCAACACTGGATCGAATAGGCTGATCCATTGCGGCGAACTATATGAAATAATTTGCAACATTTGTGGAACAAATCAGATGAGCGTTCACCACCCCTACTTAACTCTGTTAAAAACTACTTTTAGGTATTTTTACAGCACGAGTTCAGTTGTAGTAAAATATATATCTGCAGTTTTAGAAATTCAATGGAGAAGTTTGAGAATTGTCCATGATTGCGAGTTAACAGTTCCCAAATTTAAAATATATTTACAACAAGTACAATTGTTAAAATAATTCTTTTTCTCAAAATTAAGATAATCGAAATGTCAAGCATCAAGTCTAAGAAATAAGTTTTTCAACTTAGTACCTGAGAAATTGAATCCAAAGTATATTCATCTAAGTTTAAAAAGAACTTATTTGCATTAGTATTTTCACAATTTTAAAGTCAAGGAATTATTGCATGTGTTTCTTCAAGAATGTTCTGTTTAGCTCATGAACTGTTTTAAATATTAATTACTTTTCAGTTATGAATGTGACACTCTTGCTCTACTTCTAAATGCTCAACAAGAAATGCAACAGTGTTTGTTCTTCTCATCCTTAATGCATCTCCATGCCGCTCATGTTAAATTAACGGAATGGGCTGCATTGTCGCAGTTTAAAGAAGCAAGTATCGAGTCTTCTTCTGGGATTTGTTACCAGCATTAGCATTATTGCAATTTGAATGTTGCTGTTTTTAGTCTCGGCGCTTGTCGTTTGGCCCAGGCTTCCTAAAGCCAGTACAATTGCCTCATCTTTACCAGTGGTTCATGAAATTTAAGGGCTTTTTACTATCCAAGGTTAGAATCTGGACTTTAGATTTTGTTTTCCAAATTCTCGTTATATTTCTAACGATGTCATGCTATCTTTTGAAACAGTTTTCATTGTACTTCCATGAAATTATCAGTAGGCAAACCAACGCGCAAGACATTAAAAGTCTGTGTTCAAAAGCTCCTGTTGATCTCTACCACAAGTAAAAATCATCTTTTCCATGGCCCTTGTTTAATTCTGCCAAAGTCTGTTGGATCCCATAGGTTAAGTCTCGTTTTGCCTTTCAGAATGTGTACATTCCAAAGGAAAAGCGATGCAGTTCTCGTTGCGTTGCTTTATGAGGCTCGTGGGGACGATAGATATAAGGGCCACGGGTATCACCATCCAGGAAAAGTTAAGGAGAAACCCAAAGATCCGAATGACAAGGCGAATGATTATCCAGTTGTCCTACGCTATCCAGCGGTAAGGTTGAAAACAGTTTAGATCAGCGTTTCCCAACCTTCTTACCCCTGCGACCGGTGAAAATAGAAAAAATATTTCGCGGATCGGTGAAAATAGGAAAAATATTTCGCTGACGCTAAGGGAGAAATATAAACAACTAGCTGGTCTGTCCGGCTATGCCCGGGCTGTGCTTACCGATAGAACGAAGCGATCGCGTTTTGCCGTTATCTCTGCCACCCGTTTTTTGAATAAAAGATGGCGGTATATTTACTGTAGCAACAGAAAAAACAAGACCATTCCGGGAGGGGAGGGGCCGTCCCCTACAAGCTAGATGAAAACGGCGTTTTCGAATAGCCCACACGAAAGAACAGCGGACCAGCTGACGTTTCTGCTGACCGGTACTGGTCCGCAGACCAGCGGCGGAGAAACACTGGTTTAGATTGTCATAATTGATTCGGTGGAAATTAAAGCTCCAAATTTTTTTTGGCAAGTAGGATGCACCCGAGGTTAACTGGTCCGGTATTGCCTCAGGAATCGACGAAAAGGTACATGAATTAAGCACGTTGGAACGTCCAGTGAGTTTTCAAGACAAGGTAAGATGTGTAGAGACCACAGCTTATAACCCTGTATTTCAATTAAGTTTTTGTTGATGAATTTCAATTTTGCAACTTGGTTACTTGTTTTGCAGTTACTGGGTACCGGTACCTACGTAGTTGCGAGGGTGGAAGAGAAAATATATCTTGTCGCCGTCTATGGCGGCAAGAGGTCTGAGAAGGAAACTTACATTGCCACGTTTTTGGAAGAATTTTGCTCCCATCTCCGCCTACAGAAGATTTTACAGGCATTGAGGCCGGGAAATAAGTGAATTTTGCCAAGTCAAGTTGAAACCTGAAATTGCGCAATTATTAAAGTGGTGTTTTTCAAAAAGTTTAAATTGCTCCTTATTACTGCCATTGTTAATTGTGGACTCGCCTTAAGCATGCTGTACAGGAAATGAATGCCGGACTCTGATATGGTAAATGTCAAAGGATTGCAAGTTACTTTGAAATACTGTCTCAAACGAAGGAAATATCCATAGAAACATTTTTGTTTGATGGGATTTCGTAGAAATTTATGACAGACAAAAGCGCCAAAGTTATTTCTTACCTGTTCTTGAAATTGGACATTCATCAAGGGAAACAATAGCTGTCAGCGTCCCAAATTAACTTCAGTTGCGTGAAACCATGCTTCACTGCAGTTAGGGAAAGTTGCACCAAGAAGAGCGACATAATGTGACCCAAGTTGCTTACATTTGGCCTCCAAGAAATAAATTTAACAGTACCACAGTATTCTTAACTGCACCTAGCACTAAAAAAGCAATTTACTACATAAGCGTAAACTTTGTACATACAGTACTTAAAAACGTTACTTGCCTTTTTGCCCTTGGACAAGATAAATAACCGCCTAGGTGACTTCTGGACCGATGATGAAATGTGTTCTTGCATCATTATTCAAAAACAATGCTTGCGTAGTGGCCTAAGGGCCTTTGCGTAAAATGTCATTGACTGAATCCACCAAAAAAATGGTGCATTTATAGAAATTTCAGAAGATTTTTTCCTCTCATGTTTCTAGATAGTAAGCGAATTTTCCTTAGATAATTTAATGCATACAATTAAATATTTTTGTGGTAATCTTATTTCCAAAAATAAGCGAGGGAAACAACGAAAACTTGATTTTATTTCAATTTTAAATTAATCGAAAACTTGATTTTACATGAATTTTAAATAAATCGAAAACTTGATTTTATTTGAATTTTCAATTAATCGAAAAACTTGATTTTACTTGTTGCACTTTTTTCCATCACCGGATGGCGCTTTTTAAATCGAAATGATGTGTGGTAAAATTTGGGGATGTGCAATTCTAAATTACTATTTCCCTTAGTTAAATCTATAAAATTATCGAAAATATTTAATTTTACTTTCAAAACTATGTTCCGAAAATCTCAAAAATTGTCCACGTCATAGCCAAAAATTGTCTTTGAAACCGTTCCGTTATGACGTCATTGTTTGTGAGAAAGGAGATTCACAAAAATGTGAATTTTCTAAGATAGTTTTATGCATTAACAGACTTAAACATTTTTGACATATACTTTTCATTTTATTTCCAGAGCAAGGAAAACAATTAGGTGTTGACGAATCAATTGTTGCATTTTATTTTTCCTCACTGGATGACGCCTTTGAAATTAAAATGACATTTTTAGTTAATTGCAAATTAACGTGTGGGAAATATAAAGATGTTAAATTTCCAATTCTTAGCTATTTCCTTTAGTTATCTATAAAATTATCGAAAGTATTTATTCTTACGTTTAAAAATATGTTCTGAAAATTTCAAAAAAGAGGTCTATGTCATAGCCAAAAGTTATCTTTGAAACCATTCCGTTATGACGTCATTCTATGAAATGAGGACGATGAAATGGGACGAAAGATGTTAAATTCCCAATTACTAACAATTTTACTTAGTTATCTATAAAAATATCGAAAGTATTTATTTTTACGTTCAAAAATATGTCCTGAAAATTTCAAAAAGAGGTCCACGGCATAGAAAAAAGACATCTTTGAAAAAGTTCCATTATGACGTCATTGTATGGGAGGAGGGAGATAGATTAAAACGAAAGCATTGTATCCATAGACAGAATATTTTATTTACAATGATTCACTTTTTTTATAAACTTTCGTTTGGCAATCCATTTGGATTTCCACTGAGTTGGACAAGCAAATATATTAATCGGAGGTAGTTGATTGGAATAAATTATCCCTATCCAACTAGATGCTATTATTTCAAATCAGGATAAATAACCACAGCCAAAAGCTGATAAATACTCGCTGGTTTACATGACCATGAATTATTAGTCTCTGAAATTAGTTGCACATTTAGCAGTACTATTAACAACTTATGATTTGATCAGTTCCCCGTAATTCAAATTCGGCCCAAACAGAACGAGCGTGCTCAAAATTCTGTCAGCGCCATCTAATGTCAAGTCGAACAGTTTTATGACGGCAAGCAAGAAACGTCAATTGATCTAAGAATTATTTATCCAGGACGATAGTCAATAAATACTGCTAATAGACGGGCAGTTATTGTTCTTGGTGATGTAAAAAAATCCTTTGAACGATTTAGTTAAAAAATTACAATATTTCTACGCATTGATTCCCACGTAGCAAGATGACCAAAATAAATGACGTGTTTCCAAGTTGGTTAGTTTTTAGAAAGAAATGACCAAAAACTAACGGTATTTTCTGATCACTTTTAGGAAGAAAAATGACCAAAAATGACGTCATTTCTGAGAATTCACGTCAGTATTTAAAAATTACCGAAAAATAACGTAATTTTTTAAAAAACGACCAAAAATGACGTCATTTTTTGGTCAACCTGCTACGTGATGGGTTAATATAGATCTGTCATGAGGCATTTAAAATATGACTCGATTTTGTTTACAACATTTCAATTTCGGGGCTGAATAAGTGGTAGTGACAATGGGAAATATTGTGATTGCGAATGAACTATTTAACAGCCTTGAAAGTAAGAATGAAATGATGAGGAAGAGGGAAATGATGCTGGAAATAATGAGATGAAACAATGAATGATGCCATCACCACAGGCTGCACATGGATAAAAAACAAAATTTGGAAAACTAGAAACTCAACATACATACAGTCATACGAGTGTTCATTAAATATTTGCACAAAGCATCCACACAAGGCACACGTGCAATCACAATTTCAATAAAATATAACATTTTATACGGGCAAAAGCGATAATAGAGAAAATCTGTCATTCATTCAACTCTATTAATCAAGTTTTAATTTATTGTTCATTCTATATTTTTTTCAAACTTACGCTCATCCCCCTCAATATTCTTAAATTGTGATAATATAACATTGAACTTAAATGGAGAAGGTGCCATATTCAAGGCTTATTGCAAAATGGATCTAAATTGTTACCAAAACGCTAAATTTGCTCAATGAAAAATAACCTCCTTCACCTTTTTTCATCACATCATTTATGGATGCAGTCATCAAACTACTGAATAAAATTAGAATACAGTTTACTAATCAAATTTAAAATAAATTCTTTGATGGCATAAGCTCATTAGCCCGTGCAATGTATTGTGGTAATTTGGGTCTTTCTTTGAATTTGTGACGTTTAATTAGGTCTTTCTTTGAATTTGTGACGTTTAATTGGGCCTTTCTTTGAATTTGTGACGTTTAATTGGGTCTTTCTTTGAACTTGTTTCGTTTTGGACTTTCTTTTTAAAATGACCAAAAATAACGTCATTTTTAGAATTGACGTCATTTGGGACGTTTAGGTCTTTCTTAAAACATGTCTGTGTACATGACAGTATTAATTACTGTTGCACAATATTCAATTTTAAAAAGTTAAGTGCATTGTGTTAGTTTGAGATATCACAGCAAAAATGGCACTTAATGCATTTCTAACCTAAATGGATTTTAATGCACGAATGTTATTGTTCGTGATTGCCAAATTCAAAACTAATTAGTTAATATCAAAGTTAATCATGCAGGAGAAATTACAATGAAATTTTTCCCTCACTAGGTTTTACTTGAGCGAGGACTTGCACTCGATGTCTAACAAAAAAAAATACTGCTGTTAAATACTTAATCAATGAAAACCAAGATGGCGGCCGCCATCCTACGTAGCAAGATGGCCAAATAATGACGTCAAAATATCCCTCCTCTTGACGTAATTTTTTGATGTACAAATTACGTTGTTTTATGACGTGTTTCCGAATTGGCAATTTTTCCAAAAAAAAAATGACGTCGTTTGCTGACGTGTTTTTGAGTGATCATTCTGTTTTTCGATAAAAATATATGACTAAAAAAATGACGTCGTATTTTGACATGTTTACGAATTGGTCATTTTTCCTAAAAAAACCGAAATGACCAACAAATGACATCTTTTTCTGAATTGGTCATTTATTAGAAGAAAAGGACAAAAATGACGTCATTTTCTGACGTTAATCTGACATGTTAGTCATAAACGTCATTTTCTGACGTATATTTCTGAGTAATCATTATTCTTCTGAAAAATGACCAAAAAATAACGTCCTATTTTTTCAGAACATGAAATCATTTTTTTGTCAAAAATGACCTATTTTGACGTCATTTTTTGGTCAGCTTGCTACGTGGGATCTTACTAGCTTTTTCACACATCATTCAAAATGCACATTGGAGCAAAAGCACACACATACACATGTACGTCAACGTCATTCTGCATGCAGAATCATTAATCACAAGCTCTCGTCATGCAACGTTAGTCGGAAATTGTCACGCATCCTCGTCATCATTTCCTGTCATGCAGTGCCATGAAATGACGTCATTATTGTTAATGCAAGGCAATGGCGCACGCTTCATTTCCACCAGACGTAAGGGTTAGGAACTGACGGGAATTTAATCGAGGTCTGCAAAAAGAAGCCAAACAGAAATATTACATCGTGCCAGTGAGAACCAGGTGTTTTGGCTTTCTAAGCAAGTAGTGCGAATCGAGAGAAAACTGCTGAATTTTTGCTCGAATAAATATGCTGAAATGAGGAGAAGCGCCAAAATAATTAAGGGAACGCACGAGGGGTGAACAGTGTTACCAGCTTACGTCAATATCCCTAAACGAAGCAACATGGCGGAAAGGGATGCAGAAATATGGCTATGAAATTCATTTCAAAGTTTTGAAGGTTTTTATGATGGCTTATTTTTTTACAGTTTTGCATTGGTCACGCAGATCATGGAAAACCAAAATGATTTAAGATTTAGTTTTCTGCTATTTTCTCATTAAATTACATGTGCAGGTATTTGGAAGTGACAAAATGTGCATAGGCACATCAAATGCATCCTAAACGATTTGCATTTCGTTTTTCCTGTAATTTGTTCATTCATTTACTGCAGAGTTACTAGATAATCGGAATATTCATGATTGCTGGTATCACGTGACTTTTGATCGAGCCATCCCACATCGAAAAAAAGCTTTAGAAATATATTCTTAAAAATGTATTATTGTAATAATAAATGTATTTTAAAATATATTTTTAAAAAACAAAAAAGGATTTTTAGCTTTAAAATACATTTTAAAAGTTATTTAAAATATGTATAGATTGGAACAATCCAAGGTATTTAAAATATATTTGAAAATGTATGCAAAATATATTTTCAAATGTATTTTTAATACCATAAAAAGATATTTTTATTAAAATACATTTTACAAAACATATAAAGAAATGTAAATTTAATGTATTTTTAAAATAAAACATTTTTGGAAATACATTGCAAATCTATTTTGCCTTAAAAAATGTATTTTAAATGTATCACAAGGTATTTTTATTTTGATGTGGGATGTACTTAAAAAATGGGCAATTTTCGGCAATTGACTTTATGCAGAGTTACGCATGGGGCTACATCACGTGATCTTTTCATCGAACCTTCATCGGCACTATTTCCGCGTAATTTTCTCCAATGGAATGAAGGAAATGTCACGTGATTAATTCATGCATGCTTACGAAGAGTAGCGTAACAAAGAGTGTGCCAGGGGGTGGGCGAATTTTATTTTATAGATTTGGGAATTTTGTTTCGAAGTTTACAAATTGTATTTCGAAGTTTTCGAATTTTATTACACACATTTGCCAATGTTGTTTAATAAAAAAAGGGGCGATTTTTTTTTAAAAATTATGCGAATAATTTAAAAAATAAATTCACATTTTTCCAAAAAGTGCGCAATTTTCGGAAAAAAAAACTGGGGAATTTAAAAAAAATATTTGCAAAGTTTGTCAAATATTGAGAAAGGGACGGGGGGAGGTTGGGAGCTATTCAGATATGCTTTTAAAAGTTTGAAATCAAATGGGAGTGCTAAATAACCTCACCGAATTACAGATGCAGTATATTTACAAAAAAAACTTGTTTTAGTTAATTTTTTCAAAATCACGATTTTCCGGCTACCAGAGAATGAACTCGCTTAGAAAGTTTGCCATCCATGTGTGTTTTACGTGACAATTGAAATGTTAAGTTGTAAAACTTACTTATACATGTATGTCTGCCTATTTAGGTTAACAGCATTGTTTATAATTTAAAAAAAAATTTAAAAAAAAGTCATCATGCTCTCGTGCGCTCACTTAATTCTCACGATATACTAAATGTGTAATTATTCACAACAATAGAAAATACAAAACGTGCAATTATAATTAAAACAACCACGACTGATTAGTACCCGTTAGATTAAGTGCAGAAATATAGGTTAAACCAAGCATCATTATGTCAAACTTTGTTTTAAGAACTTTGTCAAAATTAATGAAGGCAATAGCATTGGCTTTTCATGTGGTCTTGTCATGGGAAATCTGGCAATATTCTGTTGGATGTTGAACTGCATGTTGTATTGTTGTTGTATGTTGAAATAAACAGAGTGAAAACAATGGGTGGTCCATGACGTCATCAGTTAAAGGTAAGGAAAAGGAAGTCAGTGTTAATGTTGAAGTCGTTGTTAAATTTAAGGGTGTTCAACCTAATAATTGCAATGCTGAAATTTATGGGCGATCCTGATTTTTTAAGAAAAGTTTTTGAAGATTTACTTCATTCTTCTAACTTGATTGGTGCGTATTCTTGCTAAGGAATACTTGGGAACTCGAAAATTCATTCGCTTTTAGGAGAAAAGGTTGTATTAAATATCCGAAATCGGAATTCGTCTTAAACGAAGAAATTCGCATTATTCGTCTTTCCCCTATAAGACGGGGAACTGGAAATGAGTTCCTGCTATCAGAAATTCGTATAAAGCGCGTTCTTCTTAATGAGGTTCCACTGTACTCGAAGCAAATCATAACAGGCCATTCTAAAAAGGACGTCCTCACAATTGTCCTAAAATTCGCTCCCCCCCTATTTCCTGTTCGCATTGTGTCCGGTCAATCAGGACCCCTCCCCCATTTGGACTTCCGAAACTTAAAAAAAATTCTATTCGGAAAATTTATTAAAGTTTTGCAAATTTGTACTCGGAAAACGTAAATTTTATGCTCTGAAAAGGTTAAGAATCATTCCAATTTGTCCTCATAATCTATTGGAAATGTTGCAAATTGTTCCTCGAGAAAATTTGTAAAGATGACCTCGGAAAAGGTTGAAATTTTTCAAGTTTATGCTCGAGAAAAATCAAAATTTTTCAAATTTATATTGGGAAAATGTGAAGGTTTGCAAATGGATCCTGAGCTTTTGTGTTCTCTGACTTTTCCAGGTTTTCCAGAACTGGAGGTATCCTGTTAACTGACTTTTGCAATTTATAACACACTAGCGGTAATACCCGGCTTTTCCCGGGTAAAAATTGTTGTTTGATTTTTTAACCCCTTTTATGCGATCAGGAGTTGGATTTAGCTTCCCTTTAGCGCCAAAAGATGACGCCATATGACCTGGACGCTTCCAGGAGGGGGGACGGGAAACCTGTTTGACAGTTTTATGGGTTGGGGGATATCAGAGAAGATTTATGGCCTTGTTTATTCCCACAATTAGAGAAGATTTAAGGCCTTGTTTATTCCAACGGAGTTGAAGCCCACCGTACGGCCACAAACCCAAAAACAAAATGGCGTCGTTTTCTATTTTATATATATAGATCATCTATGCGATATTGTGCTCAATTTTCCTTTTACTTTGGGAACTGATTTTATTTGGCATTTTTTTATCAAGTGGACGTCCGAGTTGATCATACCCCCCTCCCTCCTTCTGTCCACATTATGTCCGTGTCGCAACCTATCCTCCCCCCCCCTACCCCCTATATAAGGAGGTCCTTTTTGAATGGCCTCAAAGAGGGTAACATAAAGGTAACGGTTTGAGCTGTTGTGTGAAGGAATGTAAAATTTATAAAAAGTGTTTCGAGTATATTTAAAATGAACTTATGGCAAATGCCTGCAATGGTAAGAATTCGATTTGATGCTCTTGTTTTTAACAAGAATTTAGTTTCGAACATCGTTCCACTTTCAGCAGAAGCTTAAAAAAATCGGGGACATTCTGAATAATATTTATAGTGTATTTACATTTAAGTGAAACAACAGCTGAAAGCGGAATGAATTCTTTTACTCGAATGGAAAGTAAATGGTCATCTTTCAAACTTTTTAGCATTGCGGGGATGTTACTTAAATTGGACGTTACTTAAATTACGCAGTTAAAAGTTTGCTTAATTGCTTAATGACGTCATCAAAGCTGTGAGCGTCTATGGATGACTAAAATACGGCACAAATGAAATGAAATGGCACTTGCCATGCATGCACGTGGGATGATTAAAAACAATGTTGAATACGGTAGAAAGTTATTCAAAATATGTTCTTACGAAAATAATCAGTTGAAATACAGCTTAAAATTATCACAATTCAGTAGTACGGGGCATGATATAGTCGGTGCTGGTTGTTTCTTCAAAATATTCGATTTACGTGACTTAGGTCAGTGTTTTTCAACATGTTTACTCCTGAGGACAGGTGAAAATAGTAAAAAAATATCATAAGTTGAAAAAATATTACGCAGGCCGATAAGGTAAAAATACAAACCATTATCACGGTTCCCCCATAACTTTTAAATTCAACTTCATTGACTTTTTCAGGTTTTTAAAGAAATTTCCCTGACCAAGACAATGTCATCCACGATTTTGAAAAATCGACACTGGAAAATATTCAATATTCTGACCAATTTACTAATGACAATTTCAAAAATGTATAGGAAAATTTAAAATGTTGCAAAATTAGCATGAGAATATTTTGAAAAGTGAACAAAGTTGTCTTCAGCAAATGTTGAAAGTTTTGAAAAAGTTGTCCTCGGAAAAGATTGGAAGTTGCGAAAGTTTGTCCTCGAAAATAGTTGCAAATTTTGAAAGTTTGTGCTTGGAAATCTTGTAAATTTGGACTAGGAAAACGTGGAAATTTAGTAAGTTTGTACTCGGAAAATGTGGAAATTTTGCAAGTTTGCACTCTGAAAATGTGGAAATTATGTAAGTTTGTACTCAGAAACTGATGAACATTTGGCAAATTTCTCCTTGGAAACTGTTGAAATTTTTTTGTAAAAAGTTTTGGAAGTTTGTCCTTGGAAACTGTTAAGAATATTCACATGAGAATATTTTGAAAAGTGCACAAAGTTGTCTTCAGCAAATATGCTTAAAGTTTTGAAATGTTGTTTTCGGAAAAGATTGGAAGTTATGCAAATTTGTCCTCGAAAACTGTTGAAAATGTCTGTAAATTTGTCCTCGGAAGCTATTGAAATTTTTGCAAATTGTTTGTTTGTATAGTTTCAAAATTGAAATAAAAATTCTATAGTTAATCAAAATAATCAGTAACCGAATGATTGAAAAACACTGACTTAGGTCACCAATATTTCAGCCACATTTTTTGAATTATACTATTTTAAATATACATATATTTGGAGTATTCGGATTAGATGTGCGCGACGCGCATGTTAATGGTCAATTTTGATTTGAACTAACAAAGTATTATTCTTGAAAAATGATTTTTAAAACTATGAGGAAAGCAGAAGACAATGAAAATAATTTTGAACCATTATTTTTGTATGTTAATTTTACGTTAGTTTTGAGATAAATTTACGAAACGCAGTTTTTAAAATCTTGGATTCATATAGTTTATGGATAGTTACAGCTAGCTGTTGCAAATAGCAAAATATCAAACCATTTTTGGTTTTCTCGAAGTTATCCTTTCAAGTCATTAATTTGATTTCATTTCTTGACGATACCTTGCTAAGACAGGTGCTAGGATAATACGACATATGTTCAATATTTTTATCGGTAGTGAAAGTTTCTTGGACAGATCAAAATGTGTCAGGAAGAAGGTAAGGGGATGTAGAAAGGCGAATAGTTAAGAACAAAGTATAGGCGATTTGCTTTCCAATAATATATTCATGATCATAATGTCAAACCATCCGACTCTCAATGTTTTTTTTTTTAATTTTCATTTTCTTCAAACTTAATAAAAAAATAAGCATGTCAACATGAACATGTTCGGTAATTGCTGTACAAGAATGTGTCATATATTAGATATTCCTTAAAGAATTTGCTCGCCTAATTAGGTGGAGCACTATTTGTAGTCACCTACATCGTGATAGGACGTGTCCTTCCATTTCCTCAGGTCCATGGAGGGCATGATTCCAGACTTGCAAGGCACTCTTGGATTTCTACAAGAGAAAAATCCACGACCTTCAGAATAACGCAACACGGGGCAAACTTCCAAATGCTCTTGGAGCCAGACTTCTGACAAAACAAATGATTCCAAAAAACATCGAGGCATTGGACGTAAATTCGCAGAAGCCGGTTAATTTATGCAGCAGCTTGGAATTTCCTGTCTTCCAGGAATTTCTTTTTCCCCAAAAACGTCCGCATGCACCGGTCCAATTATGTTTGAAGGTTATCTAAGGAAAACGTGCATCAAGAAGTCCCCCCCATCACCCCTAAACCTTGGTGCAGATTAGCACTGTTGATTAACTTACATTTCGTAGTCTGGGAGCACCATGGCGTACACTTGCATGGAGTCGATGTTGTCGGTATTGTCGCAGATGAGGCGTGACAAGTGCATTTTACGAATTTCTTGAAGTTGCGCTGAAATGCAGAAACGTTGATAAATTATGAAGTTTTTCACATCTAAATATAAACATCTTGTTATTCAGTTTAAAATCCATTTTTGCCACTCAAAATATATTTACAAAACAATTTACCATAATTACATATTTTTAAAAACATATGTTCTTGATACGTTTTGTAAAAACATAATTGAATAAAAATACATTTTATATTATAACTTAGAGCAATGTACTACAAATTTATTTCGGTAAACATATGCAGCGATGCATTTAAAAAAGGATTTAAAAAATAGGCTTTGATTCAACGATGCAATATGAAAAAATATATACATGTTTACTTAAAAATATTATAAGATATGGATTTGCAAATATGATTTGATTAGTGTTCTAATTCTAATTCTATTCTTTACTCTGCAGTCAGTACATAGTACCATGTGGCAGAGGGGATCATCATTCAATTT
>JAQGBX010004675.1:0-14900 GCA_034698745.1 Megaphyllum sjaelandicum | reverse complement strand
TGGAAATCTTTCGCACATTTCTACTCGGAAAATGGGCCCTGAATCGCCGTGACTGCGTTGAATTTCCCTGACTTTTTCAAAACAAACCATTCTTCCCTGACTTTTCCAGGTCATTCTCAACTTCCCTGAACTTTCCAGGTTTTCCAGATTTTCCAGGTCTGGGGGAACCCTGTTTACATGAACTTCAACAAACATCCAAAACTCATTTCACCGTCATAATGGGTTGCGAGAAATGGGGGTGCGTAAACACGGTGCATGGTGGCGCTCCTATCGAGATAAGCAGATTCCGGCCGACAGCCGCGCTCCACCCAAAGAGGGTCAAAGGTGAACGAGAAATCACCTTTCCCAATAAGAAAGATTGTCGTCTCGTGATACCTGGTGACAAATGACGCTAAACCCCATCTCCAGCAGCGGCGCCCTCTATGGTCCCCTATAGAGGCTCTTCAATGGCCCCCCTTAAGGGTGGCTGCATAGGGGGAGCCCCGTAGCACGCGCGCTGAATCGCCAATGAGATCAAAAAAGAAAAAAAAAATGTCAACCGTTTTTAAGGGTACCGCCGCCGTACAGCTTTCATTAGTCAGCCGCCATGCTGCAATGGGGGTTTGGTGAGGTTTTTTCGTCGCGAGGTGGACAGGGGTCAAGCGTACGAAACGACGATAAAACCCCCCCTTCAGCAAATAGTTCTGAAAGCGACCGCCGACGCCGCACGATCTACAAGCTCCAAAAGTGTTGATATCAGTCCGAGGAATCCGGCCCTCGCCATGGGTGGCCACTGTCCATCTCGCATTCCTTCGGAGTAGGTCCCCCCACGTCAAACCGACATTGTCGGCATTAATGTCACAACCACCCAGCCTCCCCTCCCGACACAAAAAACCGTCTTTTTGTTTTATTTCTATCGTTAGAAGGATATGCATGTATACGTGAGTCTATACCTGAGCGATGCGTACGTATATACTGTAAGACTCAAAAAAAGGCTACGGCGCTTCGAGGACCTACTTCTAGTTATTCTTTATATACCTGCGCTTGCACGCGCTGGGTTCCATCCGGGTCCGGGTTAAAAAGAAAATTGTTTATCCTGGTTTATCGTTATACTAAAAATTCGCCCACGCGCTCATACTTTTTTTTCTTTCGCGAAATTTGCGATTGATGTTTTCGTCGAAAACCCGCCTCTGAAAATAACGTTAATCCGGGTTAAATAATTAAGATTAACTGGATAAGCCCTATACACCCGCACGATAAAAATAATGATGAAGTACACCTATATTCACATCGCACCTTCAACCGCATTGCTAAAAAATTAAGCTTTCCCTAACTATGTTTTTTTTAAGAATAATCAAGACGTAGAACCAATTAAAAATGGCACGAGAAGAAATTTTGTTCAATATTAAACAATTTCTTTAAAGTTAACATTTTCAAGGACTTTCTCAAGATGCAGAAGAGTGATATATAGAAGATCATGCAAGCTAGAGTCCAAAGGCATTCCTCCAAAGCCATTCCCAAAAACAAACTCACAGCTTTACAATTATGCACAGTAAAAAGCCATGCATAAACGAATACAGGGTTAGCAATATTGAAACTTACACTTTTAAAATTGAACTCAACGTGTTTTTTGCATGCAAAATGATGTTAACATGCATGCCATCTCGCAGATGTGCAACGAAGAATCACTGAAGCTGTTGCGATGTTACTGAGATTTGTTGGCAAGAGTATGAGATTAATTTGACTACCTCTATACATGTACCGTCTATTTCAACTTAAAGTTATAAAGTTTATATACCGGAAATGTATAAAATTTTGTTACTGCATTTCACTTAGCAAAATAAAAAACCTATAAGAATACATGTGCACTATAGTATCTGCAGCAACATTTTGCACATGAACATACATGTAGCATGTATGTATATACATCGTATACAAATGCATACTCAAGGATTTCTATATAGTGTACATGTAAATGAACGAAAAACGTTATTAGCAACGATATAATAACATTTACTTATGCACATACTCTACATTATATAGAATATGTAGGCTACACAACATTTTATACATGTATACGATTATAATACTTTTCTTGTTTTTCGAGCATGGCAACTTCGTAAGATGTCATTATTTACACGTTTTATTCTGAGAACACATTCTTAACAAGCCCTAAATCAGGTATGTTTTCTAATCGTAATGCCACAATATTTAATTGTGGTATCGGTAATAAATAATTCCGAAAATATGTAAAGAAACAACTGCATGCTAATAATATGTTCGTTGTTATGATCCCTTTGCTACCAATATATGCTGCATACTTTCTCCATATTGTTTCAAGTTTAGTTTTGAAGATTTACAAGGTTAACATTTCACTTAAATTCTTCGATACTTTCAATGAAGATTCAAGCTTACATACACAAATAGAAGTAAACATGACCGAAACATGCGCATTTCTGTTCTTTTGAGCCAATTTTATTTTCGTGTCAAGCACATGTAATTCAGTTTATACATGAACCGTTTTTTGGATATGTATACATGCATGCATTACGGAAATCTGGACACGTTGTATGCGTGTCCCATTTTCCGAAAGGTGAGTGAGGGAGGGGGTCACCCTGTATTTCGTCAAAAGCGCATTTTCTCACGGTTATTTGCAAATTGGATATTTTTTACTTCAAAGAAAAAAGTTCAATTTGGTAAACAATCGCTTGGTATCGACCTCGCCGCTCTTGTGTTTTTTTTTGTTTATTTTCCAATTAGGTATACAGGCCCCCCTTAACCCCCTTAAGCCTTCATAAAATGGCAACGTTAATGAGTTGCCCCTCTGCTTGAATTGGCGGCGTGCAATTTGGCTACTGTTTAAGCCCCCGCGTCCACACTGACCATTGTCCGAATTTACCTTAATGACCCTTGAAAATCGACTAACAAGGACAATTAAGGCGAAAACACCTTAAAGGTTTAGAGGCCCCTTAGGGGGGACGAGTAGCCACTATAGTCGGTGTGGTATCCTATAAAATTGACAGAGTCGAATTTGCTATGGCTTCCAAAATCATGGAAAAAACTGTACAAGTCCACACTGGAGGAAACAAGAAGAACTTTCTGTTCTGTTACTTGTTACTATATGTTCCAGTTGTTTATGACAACAGAAGCAAAAGTTCCTCCAAGTTTTCTGTTTCTTTAAAAAGCGGCCAAAATCAAAGGAAGTTTATCAACACGACTAACCATATTTCTGTGATATATTGCACGTGTGATACAATACTAATGGCGCCTTTGGATGGTCAATCTGGTGTGCACCGGTGTATAGGCTACAAGGTGAGGCATAAGTCTGCAAAGTCTTGTTGCGCATTCTGCCAGCAATAGTGCCGATTTAACAGACTTATGCCTCACCTTGTAGCCTACACCGGTGCACACCAGATTGACCATCCGATTGTGCCATACATGTGTAAACCTGCACATGTCGGAGTTCGATATGCATAATGTGTATATTTTTATTAGAAAAGATTAAACTGGAATAAAACAGATAAAACAGAAGGCTCCTATATGTTTCCTCCAGTGTGGATGTACGTGTAGCTTTAAAATTACAGTAATTACAGAAAAAGTCGATATAATAAACGTACTGCGCAAGCTTATAAATGTACATCATAAATTCGTGAAAATATTTCGATAATTATTAAAGTGTATAATTTGTTTAAAAACTGATATTATTTGTATCATCAGTGATTACATTTTTGTTAACGAATAACTAGACACCATTATGATGTCCGGAATGCCTTTCTACTACAAGTAAATTCAATGGCAATTTTCAAAAAAATCTCACGTCTTGAAGTTATAGCCATCTCGCATCTAAATTGTTTTTTTATTTTAAAGAAATTTCCAATAAAGGACTTTTTTTCTGCTTGGAACCGATTTAAAAAAAAATTAATTATTATTATAACTGTAAACGTCAAAAGTACGTCAAGCGCGATAGTGGTAGATATAGTATGCAACATTGCTTTAATTTAACCATAAATGGAAAAATTACTGTTTCATGGAAATTTGTTGTGAATTAATCGACTATACATGTACTTTGTATATCGTGAATGAACATTCAATTCGGAGATACAGTATGTCTCGTCAAAACAGGGCTATCGTTGACGTTCCGTTATGGCGGGTATTGACTTTATACGAATGATTTTGGCACTGGTGCATGGGGTGCAAATGACGGTTCGTGTTGGCCATTGTGTCCGTCGCCTAATGTTTCGCGCTTCGGCCGGAGGGGGTCGCCCCATGGAGCCATGTCGTCCCACGCTTGACCACCTGTTGGACGCTGCGCCCATTGTGCGGAAATGACGGCTCGGACACCCCCGCCGAGCGGCGCTGCCGGCGCGAAAGTTAATCAGCGAGTGGCGATACAAACCGAGATTAGAGATAAGACTCGTCGCAACGCGTGCCTCGCATAAGAACTACTAAATTTGTTGCTCGTTTACTCCTAAGATATATGTTATAGGTTTGTCTTACCTATCAGAATCGCTCATGTTGCAAACTCCTATATAGCTGATAATACCAAGATGGCCATCCTTCGGGGATTAGAACGACTTCAAGTTTTTTTTCCACCGACATTGCAAAACTTGACTATACCTACAACATGAAATCAATGCATTAACCTTCTGAAGATGGAACAATAACACGTTTTCTAATCATACAGAACGATGGCATATGGAATCTTTTCCAAGACTCGATCGTTAAAATTATCCAAATACAATGTTATGTCGTACCTTTAATGCAACGCAAGGCTCATGTAATATGAGACGTTTAAAAGGATAATCACTGATTTCAATTAGAAATCCACTTAATAATCCTGTTACCGATTTAAACAAAGGGTATTACTCGCAAAGTACATAGGCCTACTGTACATGTACTGTACATGCACATGTGAGGATTAACCCAATGCTTCATAAACAGAAGTTTGCGAATAGCACTTTAGCAGTCGTGACGTCACATGAGTTATATTTCGCCGTTTATATACAAACCAATCAGTGCATTCCTTTTCCTTACATACAGTAACTTCGCGACTGCCAAAGTACGATTCATAAAGCTTCTATCCGAGTACCCTTAGTGTATCAAATCAAAATCGCAAAGTTTATGAAAAAGTTATGCAAAACGTTTAGAAACACGTTGAGAATCGAGAACTACATGTGCATGATGATACAATTATATATAAATTTTTGCAACCCACTATCTACACTGAGCTCTGCATGCCATTAGTTTAGTGTCGTCCCAACTAACCTCGATTTTTATTGTTCACCAATTTCGATTTAATGTAACGGAAAATTAAAACTCTTTCAGCTAATGATTTCAACTTACCATTAACGGTGCATGAACAAAGACAGGTATGGTCACTCCGTGTCGGCACCTTTGATGTTCAAACGGACTATAGCTCATTCAAGTGAGTAAGTGAACGACAGTTCACTAAAGTTCACTAAATCCGGTTAGAAACAGTGAACGATAAATATAGTTTACTTTGGTGAGTGAAGTAGGAGTGAGTAACTCACTCACATGTAAGTGAACGACTTTTCAATCTAACACTATTCCTGTGTGGCGCTGCGAGTTCTGGCTAGGTAAAAGTGGGCGGAGTCACCATACTGGTCTTTTTCGTATAGCCTGTATATATTGTGGTACATAAACGGGATTGTCTCTATTTTCACACTAGCCTCGTCACTGCACTTCCGAATATCATTTCTTGATTAAACGCATAATTAAATGAAATTAATTTAATCCGCCCACAGCGCACTATGCGTGACGCGCCCATAATTAACAACGTCTTAATTAAAATTACGCGGTGAGGAATTCCAGCTATTCGCAGGCGAGTGCTGAATTTCGCCACCAAATGCATTGTGGGTAGAATTGAAGGCGAGCCGGTTTTAACTCATTTGCATAAATAACGAGCTCAGTTATTCAATTGTTATGAAATTGCGCAATTTCATTGCCTGGAATTAATCACGGAAAATTACTGAAATTTTAGCACCGACGCGTCGTGAAATGCGGTCCATGCACGCAATTTTTGCTTCTATATGGGGTTTCTAACCAGTTGTGTGAGAGGGTGGACTTAATTTAAATAATTCAGGAATTAAAAAAAAAGTCTTTACGGGCGCTTTTCCCTGCAAATGTGGTAATTAACACACACGAGGCAAAATGCTCGTACATGTACTTCGGTTCCTCGAATAAACCAAAAGCAATTTTCAGTGATAGGACGAAACATAATTCGACTTCATTCTTGCTATACAAAATTACACGACTGCAGCGCGTGACTTGATACGGCGGTGGGACCCAAAACGATCCGACGGGATATGATCGTAAACAGTGCTCAACATACAGTATTAAACTGATGGGACACCAGTAAAATTTCAGAAATTGGCAAAATGAAAATATTTTTTAAACATGTTCGTCTATATAAGAACAATAACTAAACAATTTTCTTAAGTTATTTATTTTAAATTCTTTACAAAAATAATGGAAAACTGAAAATGTCCTACTTAAAGCACAACCGAAGTGATAGGGACACTTTACAAAGCTTGAAATATTTTGTAAATATTTTTATTTTTAATGATACACATGTACTTGTAAGCCAATCTTCCTAATGAAGTAACCGTTTCTATGCTGCCTAGCTAAATATCAAACATGCTAAGTGTCATCATCAAAAAATGAAGAAAATCCAAGAATTAATGTTTCTAAACTTTCCAAAATAGTCCACGAATCATTCGCCGATTTCTTAGAAGTGATCGATATACATGTTCATGCAGTAGTCAAACTCACAGATGGAAGCACGTTTAATGTACATATACATGTACATGTATTGTATAAGCATGATTGAATGGAACGTTCTGGCTTGGGACTTTATGTACTAGTAGTTTGATTATGATAACCATTTCTGTAAAGAAACTGGCGAATGTTTTGAGGATACAGAGTTATTTCTTCAAATTCGTGGATTATTTTGGAAAGTTCAGAAACATTAATTCTTGGATTTTCTTCATTTTTTGATGATGACCCCTATAGCAAACTTCACATTTAGCATAGGCAGCATAGGAATGGTTACTTCATAAGGAAACATTCTAATTCTAAGAAGATTGGCTTTTATCATTAAAAATAAAACCATATTAAACATAATATTGAGTCATCAAAATTACAGTACATAGGCCTACTTTACGAAATATCTCAAGTTTTGTAAAGTGTCCCATTACTTCTGTTGCGCTTTAAAGTAGGACATTTTCAGTTTTCCGTTATTTTTGTAAAGAAAATAATTAATTTAAGCAAATTGTTTAGTTAATTCTCATTGTACATGTATGTTCAAATTAAATGTTATTATAGACGAACATGTTTAAAAATTATTTTCATTTTGCCAATTTCTGAAATTTTACTGGTGTCCCATCAGTTACAGTATGTTGAGCACTGTAGGTGACGCGTACGTCACTCGCTCGACATAGGATAACAGATAGCCACAGGGTTGCACAATACTGTCCAATTGGCTAAGTTAGTAGGTATTTAGCAATCCGTCTTAAAGGAGTGATTGCGATAAATGCATTTTGATAAAGCAGACGCTGCCTACTTTTTGTCGTCTGCTGCAAATTCTTTCTCACATGAAGTTTTTGGTCCTGCCGGTAGTCGGAAAGCTGGCGCTGCGAAGATGAACATGAGGAATGCGCGGAGTGGCCATACTGGTATTATACGTACATGTATACTGTGCATGCATGTTCTAAATAGTATATGCAAATTACTCGTCAACGTCGCGAATAGCACACGTTCCACAGAACTAAGCGGACACCTCGTAGATGCATACAAGCATACTTGAGTGCACGTGCTGGTACTGTCACGTTTCTTCGTCAGTTTCTTAATGAGCAATCATCCCCCAAAAGGAAAGCTCAAGAATGTCACAATTAACACTAATGTATACCCGTCCCTAGCGTCCCCTCCCCCCAAATTTAATATTAGCCCCACCCCACCCCACTCCATCACCCTTACACCCCCACCCTCGCCAAGAGGATCTTTCTTCATTCGTCACTTTTTAGAGTTGCGTCGTTGACATTTCTGCGAACATCATTCTTAAGTTTGTCATATTTTTTGTTAGGCTTCTCGGGTTTTTTAATTTTTCGTCCAGTTTTAGCCCGTGGTGACGAAGACGGAACGGTCAAGGGGTTTTTAAGCTTTAACAAGGATGATTACACGAGTTGAGAGTAAACCGAAAACTTCAGTTACGCTTTTAGACTCCATGGTTCATATAATAACGGGGGCCGCCATCTTTAACGGAAGCAGTCGTTCGGCAACCAAGCGAAAACACTAATTAACCATCTAGTCATGCAAAAAGTTTTCTTTTTCTGCAAAAATGAGAGGATTTTTCCAGAAAAAGAAGTTTTTTGTATACTGTAAATGTACATTATTTGTTTGTAATCAATGATTTTCTTGGCAATAATGGTCACACTTACATATCAGGTTCACACGATTGAAGTGATACTGTAATAACCAAACTGCCGTTTAAACAGTTTTATACGCGAACAACTTCAAGGTTTTTATGTGAAATTTTACGAAATCATCAAGGTTTTGAGCGTGCACGTGCATGTCCAATTATTAATTGAAAAATGTTTTAGACAACATTATTAAAAGCACGACCAAGCCATGCAATTCAATAAAACGTTTTCTAAATAAAATATATGCCCTCGCAAACATATCGTGATATTTAAAAAAACCCAATATGGATCGCATTTCGAAATATGGATATGCCAATCAAAAACTTCATACCATAAGCAAAACCTTAACATTTCTATTGGTTTTATTTTGATAGGATGGGGAAGGGAAAAAGGAAGGAAGGATGAAAAGGACTTTTTTCAAGACATTCCATCATTGGTCTTATTAAATTTTCAAAATCGACAGCAAGCTATACATTATAATGGCTAGAGTTGTTTTTTGTTCTTAAATTCTCCATATCTCTGTATGAGGCTGACCCATTTCTTATACATGTATTTTATCCGACATTTTATAGACGTGTAATATTCTTGAATATATTCATCATTCCTTGTATTGAATTTCAGAAAAACAGAAATAGGACGATCAAGATGCAATTATTTACCATTCTCACCTAATTTATAAATATCACAAGTTTGTCTTTAAAAATACATGTCCGAAAACGGGAAGAGTAATTTTCTCCTTAAATAAGGAAATATATAAGTTTTTCTATATTCTTCAAGGAGAATGGATTTTTTTTTTTAAACGAAACGGTGTTTCAACCATTTGTAAAACGTATTTAATTCCAACATTACAACCAAATATATTTTTGCGTAATGTCAATAAATATAAAATATGTATGAAACAACAGTGACTTCCAGAAATACGCCCTTTGATGGATAAGCGCCATCAGTAAGCATATATGCGAGCAAAAGTGAAACCATATATGAAACAAATATGGCAGCCAAAAAATATACCAATGCACCATTCATTGTTAAAATACTCCAAAACGTATTGTGTGTTTGGGCGATCATAGCGCCACCTACGTAGATGTACATCATTAACTCGGCAAAGAAAAAAACTAATCTATTGATTCGTCGTTAGCCGCTGACTTCTGGAACGCCCCCTGAAGCAATAAAGGGCTCGCACGCGGCCACAATATTGTCACTATCTTCGCCATCATCATCATCATCAAGGATGCTCATCACCATCATCGAAACAGAGGTTGATGCCATCCTATATCTTTTATTATCACCGCCATTTCCCCAGTTTTATTACGATATATACAGGGTACATGAAAAATGACGGGAATTTAATGGGGGATAATATGGGGAGTAAATGGAGGGGGTGGAAGAGAACACGTGCGACACACGTGCAAAACTTCGCCATTAATAACCATTGGCCATCCAAATGCCCTATTATGCGATACCACGGTCAGCACATCCCATAATAATAATAATCATGTTCAAAAGGCGCCCCCTACACGCGAATCCCCCTCGGGGTATTAAAGTACTAAATGGCCAGGCCTCTCCACCCTATATTAAATACGCCAACAACCGTGAAAATCGTGCAGTTGTAAAGTTAGAACCGTGCAATGATACAGGATTAAAAATGGCGCGAAATGCAGGTGTCTGAGAGCAAACATCTACTTACACTGTATAGGGTGAGGGTCTACTTTTTTGGGGGATTCGAACGAACCGTATACGATAGCACTCTGAAAGTCAATGGACGAATTTCAAATGATCAATATTGGATCAAATATAGAAATTTGTAGTTGCATTTGCCAGAACTTATATGACTTTTACGCATACAATTTCCAATTCATTTAAAAATTATGCTTGGGAAATAATGTGAAATTCACAATTCCTAATTATTCATCCTCGTTAACTGCAGCAAAAATTACAATATTAAAATATTTGATTTCATGAAGGGGATTTCCCCATTTCGCTGCACTTCCCATAGAGGATACTGCGAGCAGCTGACAGACAATCATAAGATGGAAATGAAGCAAGATTAAGAAAAATCCTCGTCTTGGATTATTTTACTCTGGGTTACATTTTTTAAATTTTCAAATTTAATTTATTGTTATTTCAGTAAATTGCAAAATTTATTTTACTTACACATACCTATCAACGAGATTGATGAATAAAGTTTTAAATAATGTTTGAATAAAGTTAGGTTTCATGACATTTATTATATTTGTTCGATGTTTTGTTTTTGAACTCAAATTGAAATATCAAATTACTAAAACAACAGGAAAACCAGAAATTTAATAACTTGACTTATGGTGTGATATTTGTAGGAGAAAAAAAGCTATTTTTCTGTAATTTATAAAGGTAAGTGTTCGCAACTCTTTCGTTCTAACATCCCGCCTCAAGATGAAAATCTGCGAATAAAAACTTATTACAACCTCGAAAATCGGCTGTGGGGTGAGGGTGGGTTGAGTGTCACGTCGTCCATGATGGATGACCTTTCACCCCACGCGCCGCGTCTCGCCTTTGACAATATGTTTTGAAAAGTAATATTGAGTGAATATACACGAGAGGGGGCCTTGAGCTATATTGAAATAAAGAGTGGCCACTGGACAGCTTTAATGGACAATGACAATGGACGAAAGCGTAATCGAAAATGTCCAATAATATGGAGGCTGCGCAACCGATGAGGGAGGGGGGATATTCATAAAGGATGCAATGAATAAAGAGAGGGGGATAAGCCCCTTATTGTACACCAGCGAGTGGCTCGTAGGGGGTGCCCCCACTGGAGGGTCCTAGCATTATTCAAAGCGGAAATCAAATTTGTACAAACTATTTAGGCGCATTATCTTTCCTCCAACCGCGCTATTAATTAAACGCAGCGGCCAATAACACACTAAATTATCAGGATCCATCCGTAAATGATGTCACTGAAAAGTGAAACGTCAGAATAGCGTATTTATTAACGAATTTCAAATATTTTTGAATATTTTTTTACGTTGCATCTTGTATCGAACTTAAAATGAGAAAGACATGAAAGTGAGACATGTGATAACATAAATGTTCGTCGTTATAAAAAGACGTTTCATTTCCAAAGAATTAATCTAATTCAGAAAACCAGATCAACATAATTAATACATGTAGTGACCTCTTCCCAAGTACATATTTGCACCACTTTGGAGTAAAACAGGCAATTCATTTTATAGACACTTTTTCTCAGAAAAGCATAAATTATGTTTCAATAATGTTAAATCATATTTTACAAGTTATTTGCATATTTCCATACTTGCGTGTAGTGCCCTTTCACAAGAATAGTTCTTGCACGTGTTTAAGTTTTGTTATACATTATAGGCTACTTTAGAAGAAAAACAAAATTTAAAAGAAAAGTAGTTTGGTCAATTTGAAACATCAGAGCAACGTGCCATATTGCAATATCTTGCAATTTTCCACCACATCACTTTTGGACCCGTGCCAATAGGTGGCGCTACGCACCGTTCCTTAGAGAGCCTACCGTTCCTTGACTTCCTTCCGTTTTATGCATCTTGGTATTACGGAAGGAAGGAAAAAAGGCCGATCGGAAGCGAAGGTTTGAAATTCCATTTGTGTATGAAAGGGTGTTGGGAGGGGTCAGAGGGTGCGTCAGACCGAAGATAGGGGTCGCCACGGGTCAGAATACCTTTCAACAAACCGAGCGAAGAAACAAAGGGGACCAACCGGAAGAAGAAAGTCGCTCAACGTCACCAACGTCTCGGAATTTCTCACTGACTGGACCTAACGATGGGAGACTCACACCCCCGCATTCTGACCTCTGACTCTGGGGCCTGCGAGGAATCTGACATCGAATTGACACCTATCACCGAGCGAGACAAAATGGCCGACACCGGTAGGAATGCACTTGTGACAACATGTGCGACACGGTGGAAACACTGAGCCTTATATCGTGTGAAATGCTTGTTGGGTGTTTGAAAAGTGTGATTTTCTTACAGGAGAATAACAAACACATGGAAAAGTGATAATTCCTAACAAAACATAACGCCACCAGAAGTGTCTCAACCCACAATTTTGCATTATGAGATTCATTTTGAGATTTTTACTGGTCTCAAGCCCGGGTTAATGGGAAGGGTTGGGCAGATGAGTAGCGATGTGGTGCCTGTTACAAAACACGATTGACATCTGCTACCAGAGCCTCATTGGCTCCTGTCTATGACACCAACAGGCGCTGCGCCCATAGTTGTTGATGATGATGATGATAAAGTTTTAAAATTGCATTGTGTCACTTCTGAAGCGGATGTGCGATGATCTATATATACATTTCTTTTAAATAAAATGTATACACGCTCGTGTATTAGAGTCGATTTTATGAAAGTGAGGATATCAACTTCTTGAAAATAAGATATTTTTAGCATGCTGTGAAAGTGGTTTGGAACACGATAAACATGTTCAAAATGTGTTTTTACATGCATATAAAGATGCATGCAGATGTCAGCACACCCATCTGCAACCATAATGGAATATCTCCAAATATTTCGAGCAGTGTCTATCTACGCGCATATTCAATTTCAGTAATATGCTCGTACTTTTCCGAGGCACGCCAATGACAGGTAGTGACGTCAACGGAGAATGCGTCGAGGCGCTTCACCTCCGGTCCTTGCATCTCTGCCCCATAGCACGTGCCTCCCAAATGTCTTTTTTTTGGCACTTTTTGTGACACACCGTTGTCACGCCAAATGAAAATATGACTGACACGCTGCTTCACTCACTCCTTTCGACTATTTCAAGAAGTTGACGGAATATGCGAACAATTTAAACGAAAAAATAATGTGAAACATGAACGAGGACCGACATGGCGTGTTTTGTTAGGCCTAAGCACATCGCACTATAGCTGGTTCAGAATATCCAAATCTGTATATCGAATGACACAACCACGTGACCATTGTTTACTTGTCATTGCGAGTTAAATTCGTTACACGAGTCTTTATGCCGATCATTACAATTTACAAAATGAGTTTGGGAGATGCAGCACTCCGTGACCATTTACGTACCTTTATCGCCATTTTGATAATGAAAAGCTGCCTGTGACATTCAAAATTTAAAGAAGGCTACTTTGGACTTGGCATCTGTGCAGGATTTATTAATTGTCGTTTTCAGTTCGCAATTATCCAATTTTCCCTGTTCCCCATTATTTATCCAGTTCCCCCCTCCCCTCCCCCCGTGTTTTCTCTGTTTGAATTTTGTATAGTATTTCCTTCACAAACACAAAACCTGTTAAGAGTGACCACCAAAATAAAATGCAATGTTGGTCGCTGTACACAGGTGGTCACTATACAAAGAATGCCTGAATTGTAAAAATATTTGCAAAAAATAAAACACACTGCTCACTATAAAGAGAATTTTTATGCAGGAATTGTACACTAGAAAAAACAACACTGAAAAGTGGTCAACATAAACATGTGGTCACCATTCAAAGGTGGTCACTTTTCCAGGTTTTACTGTACATGTTTGTATTTTTTTTAAAAAATCATTTCTCCACAACAATTAAACATTTTTCATATTTTATTTGAACAGATCATATTTGTTGGAAGGACATGAAACTGGAAGGCAATTGACGTCTGAATCGATATTCAAATTTGTACAACATCATTACATGGCTCATGTTATCATACATTCGTTCATTAAAACGCTTTCGTTAATACACGAATACTCTTTAAGTGGCCTTTCGTGCAAAGTTATAGGAACTTTCCCCAAAAATCTTATTATTATTCCCTAAACATGGCTGCCGTTTATGAACCCGCATACCATTGTGCGTAATTCTTTCTTGTTTATTTCCATCTAAACGACGATTTACGAGGCAGTTTCCCCCTAAAACTGACCAGTCATTTACGCATGCAAGACGCAACGTTTTCCGCTTGTCCCTGTCATATTTAATGCGCTTGCAGGGGGCGCCCCTCACGGTGAAATTGCTTACGAGAAATCTTCGCGAAAAAACGAGATAAAAAATTAAGCGTCAACAATCATATATTAGTCGTCAATATAGCCACCACCCTTGACCCCTTCGCCCCCACTCTACCCCTGCAACGAGCTCCTTAAGGGCACCATTCTCCACCCCACGATCGGACAACAAAAAGCAAAGCGCCCCCCAGCGGGGAGTCTTGCAATTTCTTATCTTACCAAACGAGATACGTCTCAATCCTGTTTGAATGTCACCATCGCTAATGTTACGCTGGACAGCAGGTGTCGCTCGCGTTGGTTTTCACTAGAGAGCCTATACTGTGAGAGAGTGGACATTGTTGGATCTGTTCTGATTGGCCGAGGAGGTCACATGGTATGTTTCGGCCATTTTAAGTCTGACTTCACCATGCCAGTAGTTCATTCAGATACAAAGATTGATTTAATTATCAATAAATCAACACAAAACAGATACACAGTATGCGTTATTCCGGTTTTTTAAGATCATTTGTTATATTACAACCTTAACAT
>JAQGBX010004674.1:0-14900 GCA_034698745.1 Megaphyllum sjaelandicum | reverse complement strand
GCACTTGAATCACCAGAGAGTCGACTTTTTTAGTTATAATTCGATACAATTGACTCGTTTATAACTAAATATATGACAACTATAATGCGCCGAACTCAAAATCTCCTTGGAAGAAATTACTATGGGTTTTTTTGTTTAGTTTTCGGCACTTGAATCACCAGAGAGTCGACTTTTTTAGTTATAATTCGATACAATTGACTCGTTTATAACTAAATATATGACGACTATGATGCGCTGAACTCAAAATTTCCTTAGAAGAATTTACTATGGTTTTTTTTGTTTAGTTTTCGGCCCTTGAATCACCAGAGAGTCGACTTTTTAAGTTATAACTCGTTACAATTGACTCGTTTATAACTAAACATTAAGACGACTTTGATGCGCCAAATACAAAATGACAAAACATTTATGACAAATATCATGCGCAAGTTATAAAATCTAGCGATATTGCGATATTGCGCTCAATTTCTCTTTTACTTTGGGAACTGTTTTTATTTGGTGTTTTTTTTATCAAGTGGACGTCGGAGTTGGTCATCCTCCCTCGTCCTCGTCTTTGAATTGCCTCTTTGCTTTTAATTACCAATTTGGACGAGGAAATTAAGCAAACCAACCTTTATGGACGTCCTCCAATCAAGTGATCGACAGAATGTCCTAAAGCTGTAGCGCTTTTAGTTGTCTTTTTTAGCATTCAGGAAATAACGGTCGCGCCATTTTTTATTTTAGCGCCTGATTGCTCGAAGACAACATTAAAAAGCGCTAAAGCTTTAGGACTTCTTGTGAAGCACTTGGTTAGGGGCCATTCGTAAATTCCAGTGCTTTTATTTACATTCAGCAAAGCCTTTACAACCCAAGTGCCGATACATTCATGTACTGCAAATAGAGATGTCAGAACATCTACTCCAGTAATTGACATAATAATTGATTCAATATGCTAATGTCATATCTACTTTTTTTACATAGTATATTGGATGCAAAATTTAAAAAAATTAAAACAGTACTTGAATAAAAATAAACTCATAATGCCATTGCGTCCAAGCGTTTTCTTTTAACACTCTTTTAAAATCATGCTAATCCGCAACCACCGTTAAGTATTTTTAGTGGTATACCTGTACTTTATATCAATACATTAAAATGAAATTTAAAGTTGAATTTATTGCTTATTGCTTAATGGAAAAAAATTCATTTTTCCATTTTATTGAAAACAAAACAACGTCAAAATCTATTCTTGAACAAAAAAATTAATAATACTAAAAAATTGGTTATTTATTACCCGTTAAGGATTTTTTCTGCTTATTTCCAGACGTGTTGATGGGGGGGGAGTTAACGAGGTGTGTGGAAGAGAAGCAAGACAGAGAAATGAAAAAATGGACAAAAACTTGTCCTCACCGTATGTATATTTTTTCTCTTATGTCTTACACTTAACGTTAATTTTTGTTTCACTGTAATTATTTGTGTGGGATGTTCAGTATACTAATTATTATTAATGTGATAGTAGATTCAACCTTGTTTAAATGTTAATTTAAGTTTGTGCGCGGTGTATCGTTTGAGTTTACTTTATTTGCATTGTCGTGTGTCACATGGTTGCACCTTATATTGTCTGATAGTAATATTGTATTTTGTTCTTCTTTCTTAAGGATGTCATTCATTAATCTTGGAAATCAGTTTGGAAAATTTACCATCTGTTTATTTTGAGTTTAAAACTGACTTTTAAGCACTTAATATAGCAGAGACTTAAAATTTAAAGTGATAATTCGATAAAACTGCATTGTTTTTGCATCTTATATCATGACAATCAAACTGCGCAAATGCAAATTTCTCCTGAAAAACTGTTCGGAGTTTTAAGCTGAATTTCTTTACTATTTACTTAAACTTTAAAGTGATAATTTGATGATAATTTATTGCATGACAAACATACTGCAAAAATGTAAATTTCTCATAGAAAAAATTGTTTTAAAAATTTATTATTTGAAATTCAAGGGTTTAAAAATTTCCTTACCATAGACTGAAAATATAAAGTGATAAATCGATAAAACTGAATTGTTTTTAAATTTTAATACATGACAACTATAATGAAAAAATGTAAATTTCTCATAGAAAAAATTGTTTAAAAAATTTGTTATTTAAAATTTGATATTTATTATTTAAAATTCAAATTTTAAAAAATTACCTTACCATACTTGTAGATTAAAAATTTAAAGTGATAATTCGATAAAACTGAATTGTTGTTAAATTTTAATACTGACAACCATACTGCGCAAATGTAACTTTCTCATAGAAAAAATTGTTTTAAAAATTTGTTATTTAAAATTCAAAGTTTTAATAATTTCCTTATCATGGACTTAGAATTTAAAGTAATAATTCGATAACACTGAATTGTTTTTAAATTTTAATGCATGACAACCATAGCAGTCATAATAGCAGTTTGTATACAACTAACGGTATACAATATGTGGAGAAAACAATGAACCTTTTTCGATTTAAAAGTATTTTATTTTCTCGTCATTTTTCTATTTCCATAATTGTTGAGTGAACATGAACGAGTATATACTGTATTAAAACGGAGATGAACGGAGATGATCCATCATTAGCCCATTAGGGGATCTGTAAGAAATTTAAAGAATAATTAATTGAGATTTGAACAATATTACAAATTTAAAATTGTGATCTGTGATTAAAGCTGTCCTCTATCCTAAATCTGTAATGACACAGTTCAAATAGACAAAGTTTTCGCATAGTATGTGAGACCATTCCGTTTCTTTGAAAAGTTTTCAAGCTAACGCATTACTTTTCACCTTTGAATTTCAAATAGAATTTATGGTCAGCTTTGGTAATATTATGAAATAATAGTGTTTATTCTAACTATTTTAAATACACGCATATTTGCTATACTTACCACTTTTATAGTTTTTATCCAACTGGAGCCCGAAGAGCTGCCGTACAACAGGTGCTATTGTCTGCTTGGACACAACATAACTGTTTTCCAGAACATTGATCATCCCTCTGGCATGAAGTGCACGGAAATGTAAATCGCAGGTTACTGGCACTGGGACAGGTTGTGGGATCTAATCCAGCACTTTCTATACGAATATTCATGTAAAACAACATGTATTATTAAACGATTAAAACAAAGAAATAGATGATAAGTACATGTTGACACATCTCTGATATCTGAACAAGGAATTCTATATAGCGTCAGAGTATCATAGACGACGTGAAATATTGCCTATTTTAAAACATAATGTACACATTCCTATCAGCAGTCTGCTTTCACGAATATATTTTCATAAAATATATTCATAGAAAAATCTAAGAATAGCAGGAATATTTCTGAACTCCAAGATGTTTAAATTACAAATACGCATTTTGTCACAGACCCCGCTGTTTCCCTTACTTACAAACTTTGTTTCATGAAAGATCCATTCAGCCGTTTGCAAGTGCATAAAAATATATACATGTGCAAATAGCCAAATAATGTTCTGAACTAGAATTATTTATTAATGCTCGACGATTTTATATTCTGGTACTGTACGTAGATTAAAATGCACTGTAGATAGTTTCATTATATTTCCAAAACGGAATTTAATTAAAGATGTACTGTTTTACACTTATTGATAAGAGTGGACTGTACAATTGTAGATTAGGAATTAGGAGCATACGGTAATTCCATTGATAATCACTAGACCTACAAATTGATCTATAGGAAGACAAAAATTGCAAAAACTGTGGATATGTATTACTTTGAAATTTACTTGACTTTTTCTATAATGAAAAATTTGCAGAAGTTTTAGTTTGGTGAGCTGTATATATACTTACTGTCTGGATTAGCTGGGAAGATTAAAGACTTGACAACACATATTAGTGCTAGACAAATGTAAATCGACTTGAGCATTTTTAGACTTCAACTTCTGGCAACAGAATGTGCAATCAAAAGATTAGCAGTGCACACCGAAGCAGACTTTACGGTATATATACCCATCAGATGAATGATTTTTTTTCAACATTGCAGCTATGTATTGAAAATACTCACAATATCGCTTAATTTTCGAACACAATTATAAAACATCACTACAGATGTTGACATAAAAGTCAGGATTATACGTGTAAATCCAGAAAATAAAACTCAGTGATCCCTGCCCCATGACAATCATAAGTTGATTAAATTGTTACTTAATCGCCATATGTGGCCTCAATATACAATGTATAAACTGTATTGTACATTCAATGACTGTTATTACCAATGCAGACATAGGACTTAATTTGAAAAAAATCATTAAAGTATTTCCTGATGAGTAATTAATGATGAAATTTTAAGGTTTCCGAACTGATTTTCAGGAGAAATTAGGACTTGCGCTTCATAAATGTCATGTTTTAAGAGGTACACATTTAAAGTTTATCGAATTATCACTTTAAATTTTAGGTCTATGGTATATAAATTCTTAAAATTCAGTTTAAAACTCAAAATAATGAAGTTGTAAATTCTTCCGAGTTGCGTCCTAGGAGAAATTTAAATTTGCTCACGAAATGTGTTATGTAATAAGATGTAAAAACTAGTCAGTTTTATCGAATTATGACTTTAAATTGTAAGTCTATGGTATGGAAATTTTAAAACTTCAATTTAAAACTCAAAATTATGAAGTTGTAAATTCTTCCGAGTTGCGTCCTAGGAGAAATTCAAATTGGTTCATGATATGTGTTAGGTTATAAGATTTATAAACTAGTCAGTTTTATCGAATTATGACTTAAAATTTTAAGTCTATGGTGTGGAAAGTGCTTAAAATTCTGTTTAAAACTCAAAATAATGAAGTTTCTGGTGTTTCAAGGTTTATTTTAAATAAAAAAGGCTTTATTTAAATAATTTTAAAAATGTAATTTAAACCTTAGGATAGTTTGGGAGACTCACTTCGTAGTTTTTATTTGTAAACATATATGTTCTGTTATGGTTCTAAACTCTGAATGGTTCATTATCTACCTTGTACAATTACTCGTACAAACATGTACATACATGTACTTATGGTCGATTACAGAGTTTGACCTATTATGCCTGCTTGCTTTTTTTTGTTTGTTTTTGTTGCTTTCTGTAACTTTTTAAATTTGTTTCGTTATTTCCTTGAGGGAAAGTATCAAAATGTTTTCCTTTTAATTCGTTTGAGCCCTTTTTACAATTTTGCTCATTTAGTCTCACGTTATCACTTTAAAAAAGAATTGTGCTGTTCTCTTTATCATTCCTTTAAAAAACTGAATACGAATAACAGTGTAAACGTACATTATATTGAAAGTGCTACTCTAAATAAATATATAAGCTTTTTTATTAATATTTATCAATTTTTATTTTTAGCTTTCTTAATACAAGGTTTCTTAACAAATATTTCATGAAAGGGCCAATAATATAAACATTTATTATTTATATATGTTATCCTCAAAATTACGGAAAAGGTAGAGCAACAGATAGCAATCCTTGAATGATGATAAACCACAGGACCAGTAAACCATAAAATGTTTAGTAATATTGAAGTTTTGTCTAATTTTTCCATAATTGTTTTTGCATTTGAAGACGCTTTCCATGAGCGTTGTGGTAACCTTGCTTTCTACTTGATATCTTATAAAAAATAAAGTTGATTCGTTTTTTTGTTGTTTTTCTGACAATTGCACGCATTATTTCTTAATTTTAAGAGCAATATGTTATGGAATAATTAGGAAATGCTAAATAAACTGAAGTTGAACTATAATGAATGAATGTTTTTATTGCATTGTAATTTAATCAGTCATTTTCCCGTTGTTTACAAAATTTTATTTAAATTCAACCATAAAAGGAAACATGATTTTTTCTTACGAGTTTTTGTACTTGTCGTGCGAACAAAGCAGAGAATAGAATCTGAAAATAACATTATAAAAATAATTCGTTGAAATTTCATCAAGGGGTTCTTCAAATGTCGAGTGATGAGTATGGATCTGTTATGGAAAACAAAACCACAAATGAGATACATATATTATTCGAAGGTGAGAAACAGAATGTCTTTTTTTTTCTACTTACCAGTAAATGTTTTTTGATCAGTTGTAGACACGTTTTGGTGGCGAACAACATCTGCTTTCTAAATCAGATTGTAAGCAACATAACAAATTGCCAGAACATTCTTGATCGTTAGTACAATTGTTGCACGGAAATGTACGAAGTTGTGGAGCACTGTAGCATTCTATTTGATTTGCCCCGGCAATCTTTACTATTTAAATGAAGAAATATACATAATGAAAAAAAGATAAACATAAATTGTGAGTCACGAATCAGTGTGGCAATTGGATCTAAATGATTAGGAGAATTAGCGATTTTTCCCATACAATTTGTCTTTCTAAATTTCTTAATATGTACTTGTAGTATATATATGTACCTGTAGTATATATCTACAAATCTTTGTATTTTTTTAGACAACAATATGAGATATATACATATGTAAAGGGTCATAACGTCTATAAATGTCATTATAAAATTATAAATTAAATGCTTGTACCGGTATATAGATATTACAAATAAATGAGAAAAAAGAATTTTAGATTAATTAGAGATTAGGCATAAAAATTTTGGGTTCATTCTGTTGAAATACTTTAACATTTATCATTTTGAAAGTAAACAGAAAAATATTAAAAATGTTTAATTCAGTCTTTTTTACTGAAAGTATTGTTTTCAAAAAAAAAATTTAATACTGTCTGACAGATGTATATTATATTTTTATTTTCACTATTGCAACTATACTTTAAACTTTATGAAATATACTGATTGTAATATTTGGAATTTTAATTGTAAGTTCTAGTTTTTGTTTTCCGTTAGATTTTCATAGAATTAAAATGTAATCCAGTACGTGTTATCATATACTTACCAGGATTTGGTTCTAGACTTGCACTTACACAGAATAAAGGCAGCGCGAGGAAAATTAAGCAAAACATAACTTCGATCGTCATTAAGAGAACAAATTCTCAACCTTATAGTCTCAGTCAGTAAAGTTTGGAATGATGCTGGAAGCTGCATTTGATTCTTCTTTATATATGGTCAGAAAAGCGGAAAACGAATTAATTTATTGGGCAAATTTCCATTGAATGAATTTACCATTCTGCTTAAATTTGCTGAATTCCTTACTGTTATAAACGGTCGTAGACCTACATTTTCCATATTCTTTTGTGCCATCGCCCAACATATCATGTAGTGTTACAATAAATCCACATGATTTCGGTTGTAATATTTACTTCTCCAAAAAAGCCATACTATAATGTTACTTTCGCTGGCACACTCAGTCATCATGAAAAATGCATGAATTATGATGAATAGTTCTTGTTTGTAAATTAATGTTAGAAAGATCTAAGCATTACTTTTGTCAAATTTTTCAGTTACTGCTTTTATCAAAGCATTTTATTGAAGCATTTTTATTCACAAAAATTGAAATTTAATCGTAAATTTCGCTATGAAAATGAAATAAAGAGCTTTTTCACAAACAAAAGTATACTTCATACTTGAAGAAAGAGTACATAGTCGTGGTTATAGTTGTAAAAATCTAGAAGCAAGGAATCAATTATAATGTTATATAATTACTCAATTATAATAGGGCCTATCAAATGTCGTGTGAACAAAGTTCATCAATGAATTGAAAATCAATGTACTTTATTGCATTATGGCACATTTATCATTAACTTATACAAAAGCACGTAACAAAAATGACCGCGTACATATTTATTAAAACAATGAAACGTTCATTTGTACTTCTCATTAAATTATGCAACTATATACTAGTTGTTGCTTCGGAGGTAACTAATATTTGAATTAAGATAAGATAATACTGCAGTATAAAATAGCTTGAGGTTGAAATGAGGTCTGCAGTATTTATCCTGGATCTGTTATGAACAAAAAAAAACCCAATAAATCATAAATTATGAATACTGGGAACAAAACGCCGTTAGAGGAAGTCACTGGAGTAATTTTTAATGTGCGATATAAACGTCATTGTTGATTAATATTATACTTACGAATGAAACATTATCATTATTTCTAGGCACGTATTGCAGGCGAACAACATAGGCTTACTAAATCTGATTGTAAGCAACATAGCAAATTGCCAGCACAATCAAAGTCGTCATCACATGTGGCGCACGGAAATGTACGAAGTTGTGCGGGGTTGACGCATGTTATTGCACTGGCTCCGGCACCCTTTCCTAAAGAATTGCATAATATAACGAAATGCAGTGTTTATAGCAAATTTTTTGCAGTTTCGAAAACTAGCTGGTAAATGTACAGGAGACTCATTGAATGCAAAGTGATTATTGGATGAATAAAGTAATGTAAACAAGTTTAACAAGTCATTGTGTCCACAAAACAAATATAACCTTGCAATACATATAAATTATTTGAAAAATAATATTGATTCGATAATGAAAGATATGCATTTTGAAGATTTAGTACTCACCTGAGTTGGATGGAAAATTAAATGCTTCATTTAAACAGACTAAACACAGCAAAATAAAAATTGATTGAAACATTTTTTTAGGGAAAAAAACTGAACTAGCAGCGTTGTTTCTGTAGGATCAAAAAATGTTATGAATAATACCAAGCTCTCCAAACTCGTATGCTTATATACAGAAAATGGATAAAAAAATATTATATATGCTCCAAAGAATGGCTTCGTTAACCTCTGAAATAACGGACATAAAATCCACAACTATTAAATCGATCTAATCTTGTACCAGCAGCTAAACGTTAAATCTAATTTGCTTTTGTCATGATGTTCAGCTGAATAGAAAGCAGGTTTTGTAAACATTACTGACAATTGACAATAATTATTCAATATAAATGTTCAATGTATGAATTAACAGAAGTAATTCATAGCACAGTGACCTTTGCTAATGGTTCACTCATCATTCTAAATATAGAAATGTGTAGCAAATTATAGATGTACATGTAAAATATTATGCAAATACTGAACATGCCCAATATTCATTATTTTAGGTACAATTTTTTATTCGAAGGTTTTTCAATAATGAAATTTTCTGGTCGTATAGAATGCGTTCTTGGGAGCCACCGTAATACCGGAAAAGTAAGCGGAAGTGACGTAAGAATGCAAATTTTTAGCTAGCTCCTTCTCGGTCGTCCATGTGGTTGTAAATTTTTCTAGTTTAAATTAATGAACTTTATTTAAGAAATGGTGCTGGGTGACGCGAACGAGTTCGTGGAACTTCTGAGGGGCGCGATACCTTACTATGCCATCTTCTTTTTGCCCATTTTCATTATTTTGTCCCCATTTGAACCCGTTTTGGGCGCGCACGAGTTCGCCGTATACAGAGTGCAGCAGTATGATTTGCAAGGAACTACCTACGGTATGTATGTTATTTGCAGCATATAGTTAGCCTAGCTACTGCCTCCAAATGAAAGAATGGTCATCTCCAGGACGTGTCAGACACGATTGCTCGTTTTATGGAGTATTTGAAATTAGCTAGAGACCCCGCCTCAACGGATCCTCCAATGCAATGCAATGCTATACATGGACCATGAATCTGCTATGGACACAAATTAAAACTGATATTTTTGAAGAAATATCAGTTGTCCCATTACATTTTAACATTGCCCATGATCTCAACGTTAATTTTGTCTTGACCCGTATAGGATCGAAAGTGATCCTTGCTATAGGTGAATGGGTCTTCACAGTACGTCTGTCTGCAAGTTTGTTGTTCTGATTGAATGAAAGAATTATGAAATTGTTTGATGATGATGACAATACATTCTTAAGTTTCAGCCAAAAATGTTGCTGTTACATTAAGTGTTGGTAAGGTGTTTTTATATGGCATAAACGCTAGCCATGGCTGCAGTTCCCAGTTTAATTCTGCCTTGTTACTATATGTACACAGTACATAACCTGATTAAGCTCGTTGGAAGTTGTATTTATTTCTGAATGTTGTGGAGTACAATAATACATACTGTACACTGACCAGTAACGTCTGAGATGCATGATGAATTTTTAAGAGTTCAGTTATAGCTTTCATGTTAGTGTGATCGTTGCAATAACTTAAAGGAATTGTTTATTTTCAATACGAGCCAGTAAATTAGATTTATTCATTTACACTTGTAGGATGTCGTTCTGCCCTAATGAATGTGGAGGCAAGAACCTTACATTCTGCCGTGTATAGTCGACGTGGTGTTTTTGCTCGGATCACAGAACTCACAGCTTCCAAATATCGAGAAATAATCACTCAGGCTGCTGGAGGCCTGATCATTCTTCTTCCTGAACATCTTCACACATTATCGGCAGAAACAAAACAGGTAATCCTAAGCTGTTCCCCTACATATTCTCTTTTTAAATTCATTACAACCATTTAATGTTCAATTTCAGCATATATTAGAATTGGAGAAGACTATTTTGGAAGAGGATACACCAGTACCAACATATTTTGCAATAGAAACTGAAGAAATTCGAGAAATATATGAAAATGTTGGAAATTCAATGAACACTGATGGAATGGAATCTGCTGCTGAAGGTAACATTTTTGGCTACCATCCTCTCACTGATGTTCATTCACAATTTATTAAGTGAAAACAACCCTAAGAAAAGACACAATTCAGTCATTTCATTCAATCTTGCTTGTAAATATTTTTTTTTTCAATCATTTAACTAAAGTTTGGTTGAAATTCCAGCAATGATGAATTCTGTTAGTGGAAATGGTTTTCAACTTGTTGTTGGTTCTTCTCAACCTAAAGCTCTGTCTGATTTTCAAGTTGTCAATATTTGGGTAATGCTCGATATGTGGTTTCTTTTTTAAGAACCTTTAAAACTATGGAAGTGTTGCATTTATTTCTTGTGTTATTTTTTTAGGGTAAATTACCTGGGCATGGAGTTGAAGAACAACTTCCATCTGTAGTAATCGTTGCTCATTATGATGCCTTTGGGATTGCACCAGTAAGTTGTCCGTAACATGCTACACGTGTTTAATGTCTTAAGTTCAATGCTATAATGATAAGTAAATTTCATTGCAGTCCTTATCTTTTGGTGCTGACTCCAATGGCAGTGGTGTTGTGGCTTTATTAGAATTGGCGAGGTTGTTTTCACGACTTTATTCAAGTTCCCAGACCCATGCAAGGTTGTGTTTCATCAGATTGTTTTAACATGGTCTCATGATTATTATTTTGTTAATTTAATAATTACAAACTTGTAGGTACAACCTTATATTCCTTCTTTCTGGAGCTGGGAAATTTAATTACCAGGGCACGAAAAAGTGGATTGAAGATAACCTGGAAACCACAGGTATTTAGTTTCATTAATATGAAAAAAAATCTATGCATTACTTTCCATTTAGAGATTTTTAAACGTTTGTTATCTCCCAGTTTCTTGTCTCAAAATTTATTTTCCAGATAAGTTTTAAATCAGTACCAAAAAGTTTTAATGTTGACTGAATTTTGCATAATTCTAAAACTAACTCATTTATAATGATTTCAGAGGGTGGTCTTTTACAAGATGCCGTGTACACAATTTGCTTGGACTCAATTGGAGCTGGTGATGAATTATATCTTCATGTTTCCAAACCCCCTAGGGATGATAGTCCTGGAGGAGTACTTCTGAGGGTATTTTATATATATAATGTATAAGTCTTCCAGCTAATATTTTTAGCTTCACTAATAAGTCTGAAAACCAACAGGAACTTAAAGCCGCAACCAACATGTTAAATCCGAAAATGAAGTTTGATATGGTTCACAAAAAAATAAACCTGGCTGAGGAAGTTCTGTCTTGGGAACACGAAAGGTTCAGCATTCGCCGCCTTCCAGCTTTCACTTTATCTAGGTTGGCTTCACCAAAGGCTTTGCAACGAAACACAATTTTGGATACTAGGTCGGTAGTGATAGTAATAATAATACATCATTTAGATTGCATTTCCAAAATAGATTTTACGTGTGACAGTATTTTCGTTATCTGTATTTAGTGAAACGATAGATGTTAGTCGATTAACTCGCAATATCAGGATTTTCTCCGAAGCCATAGCGAGACAAATATACAATTTAAGCAGTCACGGGGAAACAGAAATCTTTGTTGAGAGCATGGTAAAGTTTACAACAAATTTTATGATTAACAATATGCAGATGTAACCTATAATCGTGAATTAGTTCATGGATTGCGTTTACATGAAAGTTCTCATTGATATTCATGTGTACTATTGTTTTAATTTTGTTTCTGAATTTAAAGAAGGTGCAGGAGGAGTTTGTCAAAGCTTGGTTAAATTTCCTTACATCAGAACCTCGTGGTGCTCAGCTGTTTGTTGATACTAACAAAAACACAATATTAAATGCCTTAGAGAAAACGATGGATGAATACCTTAGGGATGTCAAAGTCACAAAGTCCAAGCCTGATAAAAGGTAGATAAAAACTTAACGGTCTTAAATTCATTTTAAAAGTACTGCTTATGTAGTTCAAGATTTATTTTTATTTCATAAACAGGGATCCTGAGTTTGTATTCTATGATGTCACAACAGCCACATTGAGTGCTTACAAGTAGGATATTATGTATTGATATATTTTAAATTGTCTCCGCATGATCATTTCTTATTTTTGTCTTGTTTCAATTTTTCACAGCGTGAAACCAGCCTTATTTGACCTCATTTTGTCTCTCGCAATCGTAGTTTACCTTTTGGTACTTTATTTTGGTTTAATGGTAAGTGAAATGATAAAATTACACATAACTTTTCTTGGCAAAGTTAATACAGCATCGAACTCTATAACCCAAGTGCACAATAGCTTGGTGGCATTTCAAGAGATGTGGAAGAAAAAATTAATAAACCTTAGTTATTTGTTAACTAGTTAATCAATGCAATAAGTGCTCCGAAAAAACTTTAAATAAACGCACTAAAGTACCTTGAAATGCCAAAGCTCTAATGTTGTTTGTTGACTATGCTGTTTTGACCTTGATATAATTGAACTTAAAGAAAATATAAATACTTGAAATTGAAATACACTTTTGTTTTTCGTATAGAATTTTTCATGGCTATTATATGGCCTGAGCAAAATCACTGGTCAAATTAAAATCAAACAGATGTAATCCACTGGCAATATGATTTTGCCTTTTTCATCAAGTGATGTATGCAACGTGTCATCGTTTAATACTTTTAATACAGAGATAACTCAGTTGTGCAATTGGTACAAATGTGTGGATTGTTAACACTGGTCAAGGTGCTAACAAGAAAATGGAGTATTTAGGTATAAAAATCATGCATAAACGATAGATTAATTGGGCCAAATTACTTTCTCTGGGAAGTGGACAAAGCTTTGTTTCTAAGGGATGGATTCCTGGAAACTTCAATTTATGATTAATTTTCATATTTTAGCAGAAATCATTTGCAAAATATAAGAAAATAATACCAAAATACTATCACGTTTAAATGCAACCCTTAAATGTATTACTAAGGAAATACTTAAAATGCATATTTATCAGGAAGCATTATTCAGCATTTAGTAATAGATTTATTTTGAATGACAATGAAGCAATGCAAGACATGGAAACAGTATTATATCTCTCCAGTAAATGGACTTTTATTATACTCTAGAGGTCATGAACACTTTAGAGACCAATAAGAATTTCTAGCTTGTTTCGTGCTTCACTAAAGCATTGGATGCAACTTACATGAGGATACCATTTCAAAAGTAAGATTTTTTGATAGAAATACATATATTACATTTTCTTTAATGTAGAAGTGTATCGAACAACAGAAATTACTACTACTGAATTTAAATATAATTGACTGAAATGTTTTTTTGAAAAAAAACTTCAATTTTCAAATATTTTGAGAATTTGGATATTTTTAAGATGAAGACATGCCAATTTATCTAATCAATATGTTATTGATTGAAAATTAAGAAATTAGTATTCAAGAAAATCTTGTCTATCGTTTGTAAGATCTTGGTATGTCACATGTACGTGAATAATCATGTAAAAATAGGGACGTTAATGGATTTTTTTGTTCTCCAATTAGTCAGTCGATCATTTTCATAAATGTGCAATTTGAATAGTGCAACTTCTCTACATATAATTCAATAAATGCACTTTTTTTTCCATTTCTTGTGTTGATTTTTATCCTTTCATTCGTTAGCATTTGAAAAAAATAATATTGGATCCTTCTCAAATCCAAATACTGTATTTGTAGCATTAAAACTTTTGACTTAATTTTTCCCAAAACTATTTCAAATATTTTACTGTAAATGGTAAATTTTAGGACCAACTGTAAAGTAAATGAATTTCTAGGAAATGAATATATTTTCTGAAATGTTATGTAATTGCGATATTTTGGAGTAAAACATTTTACCAGAAATGGAACCCAGCCTCTATTTATGCCTTGTTATGGTAGAGGTTGAGGGAGTAATCTCACTCTCAATATATTATTTGAATGATAACGGTGTTGACTTGGCACTAAATTGAATTTTTCGGATACCATCTGTTTAAACATGTTTACGAAGTTTGCTTTTACAGAAAATCATGTAGCAATTCATGGAGATCGAATGCAATGAATTTTAATGGTTTTCATGTATGGATTCAACTGGTGCACCACCCTAACTCAATTAAGCGCATATTATTCAAATATAGTTTTTATCGAATTTCCTGGATGTACGGTACATATATACTCATACATTTAGAAGCTTGCTATAACTTCCGTACTCTTAATTTTTTATGCAATTTAATCGAAAAATGATGAAGTCAACTCTAGTCTTGTTGGCAATATTTTGCATAGGCAATGCAACCTTTTTTCCATCTAATCCAAGTAAGACTATAGTTTCATATACTTATTTGCTTTTTTTTCATTGCATTTTATTTTAATTGAATACTGAAAAATGTTTTACCTCATATGAGACATAATGTCATCGTATTACATCTTACTGGTGTGATGCTTTTTTTCA
>JAQGBX010004673.1:0-14902 GCA_034698745.1 Megaphyllum sjaelandicum | reverse complement strand
CTGACTTTTCCAGGTCATTCTCAACTTCCCTGACTTTTCCAGGTTTTCCAGGTTTTCCAGGTCTGGGGAAACCCTGTTATTTCCAAAATATTGACAGAAAACGTGTTTTAAAAGCCAGATTAAAAAAAATACGTATTAAATAAATTAATAAAAACGTTATTATATATTTAATTGCGTCTCAATAAACTGTATATGTGGTGTAATATTTAAAAAATTAATCATTATTTCGCATTATTTTTATGTCATACTAGCGGAAAAACCCGGCCTTTCCCGGATAAAAATTGCTGTTTGATTTTCTAACCCCTTTTATGCGATCAGGAATTAGATTTAGCTGTCCTTTGTCTCCAAAAGATGGCGCTATAAGATCTGGATACATCCCGGATGGGGGACGGAAAACTTGTTTGACAGTTTTATGGCCCGGGGCAAATTAAAAAAGATTTATGTCCTTGGAATTTCCCACGGAGTTCACGCTTCTGGGGGGTGTGCCATGAGTGGCCAATCATATGGATGCCACCCTCAAAGCCAGCCAGAGAGCAAGCCACGGAAAACCAAGATGGCGTCGTTTTCTATTTTATATACTGTATATAGATGTACATTGAATTTGTTTGGTGGCTTTGCTTTGAATCTACACTAAACAGCATTGAGCATCTGCTGTTCTCTGCCGTGAAAGAATCATTTCTTCCTCTGCCATGCACAATGCTAGAAAATTGAGATTGCAATCCCTGATATACTGTAAATAAGACGCGTGGGAATTTATCCCATAACGTAAGGAACTTTCTTCAGCTTTAGCACGTAATGATTTCTGGGTGAAATAGAAACCAAATATTGAAATTGTGCAAGTTAAGTCAGCCTCATCCGAAATCCTCGGGACCATGCTGTTTTTCGGATTTTGAAATGGTTACATGTACATACCGGTATACCTAATGATATATTTGGGGCTATGCATTGCGTTATGCACCTAGCGTAAATGCAATTTTATGCTCTAGGAATATTCAGACAGCAGCGTTACTAGTGGAACTTTTGGCAGTCATGCAGCCACGTGTGCAAAATAAACACGCTATTCCCTCAAGGTTATCGCTGTTTTTCCACCAGTTAATTCATACAGTAATTCCTTTTGCACACGTGAATTCGTGCAACTTCTAAGTACCCCTAAAATTTTAAGAATGTTGGCCATGTTTTTCTGTTTCAATTTGAAATTGAACCTAAATATGTGGGATCTTTAATATAAATCAACCATCTCTTTCTGCTCGCCTTTAATTGACAACTGAACACAGACATACACGTTCAGTATGTAGGCTACCATTCCGAGTACATGTATTTAGAGCTTGGACTTCAGCATAAGTTCTAAAACACGTTTGGAGAGGAACAGGAGTTGAGCAACACAGTCGTTGAAATGGGGAGAGGAACAAGAGTTGAGCAGCACAGTCATTGAAATGGTGCAGCGTGATGCTACTTGCTGTGTTGGTTCTATAAAGTAAATAGTTTCAGGACGCAATTCCGTCACGTTTTTTGTCGTACACGCAAGCCTACTGATATCTGCAATTGCTGCGTTACAAAAGTAGTTTTGGCCAGGAGCCACGTGAAATTACAGCTAGAACTATGGTCGGTGTTGGTAGCTCGCTCTCTAGTGTTCATTTCTGGTGTTGATACGAAGATGCTGCATTATTTATTTGTGCAGTACACCTCAACGTATGTGCGCAACACGTGTTCCGTGTTGTGAGAAGCTCTCTTTTCGTCCAATCGTGTGTTGAGGCCATTTGCTCTGCTTTCTTCTCTTTTGCTTGTTGCTAGCTCTTTCGGTTCCCTCGCAAAACCAATGCTGCCACTTTTAATGTAGTTCATTGAGGTCATTGAACTCTGCAGTCCTCTCGACTTCACTGCTAGCTGGCATAACCAGTCTGCTGGGGGTGAGTACCATCAAGGAGCGCAGTTTTCACTGGGCAGGCCTATGGGTGCATTGCATGCATGGATGGATGGATGGATGGATTGGGGAACGAGTGCATAATAATACACGGTGTGTTTGTGTGATGCATGCCTGCCTTTTTTGTTCCGTTCAACTTTTTTTTTTTTTGTTCCTATTTTTTCTTTCATTTTTTTCTCTCGTGTGGCCCGTTGTGCATTTAACTACCTTCCAACGGTGCTTTTTTTTTTGCGGACTCACTGTGTAAGTTCTGTTTTAAAATTCAATAGCTTTTTTAAGGAAATGCACGAGGCTCACCTGGGGAAAAAAAAATCATACCCTTTGGAATGTTCAGTCAAGTGTTGGAAGAGCTTTTTTCGGCGTTATATCTTTGTACCTTTCAAAGGTGCTAAATTGCCTACACAAATCAGTTTGAAACTCGTAATAAAATAACGGATTTTCGGCTGGATATGTGCTGGCTCCCAAATGGAGTGCCCCATGACCTGAAAACCCCAAAACGGTGGAAAAGTTTCGATGAAAACTTTGAAAATTCTTCGCCCGAAGACGGGGAATTGCCATTATCCTCGAGACAGAAATCTTGGAATTGGGGTCCTTTTTCGGCAAACTAAAAATCAAGGAGCCGGCAACATCCCCAGACTGGGATTAGTTTATTGCACCATTTTTAGGACAGAAATCGGAAATTGTAAACATTCTCCAGACAGAAAAGGGGGAATTGTAAACATTTTTCAGAAAGAATATAGGGTGAGACGAAAGTTTGGTTCTACAGCGCCGCTCAGAAATGTTAAACTAAATGAATCTTTGCATGGCTGAGGAAATATGACAGGTTAATACCGGTATTGCGCCGATTATTCAAATATTTGTTCAGGTTAAACAGCATTACACATTTCTCATCAACTTTATCAGTCTCGGAATCGGAAAATGGAACGAAAATGGCGTCGATTAGGCATAAAATGTATTAATATTGATAAGAAAGTTATCAAAGCAATTTTGAGCATAACACCCAATTAATTCACTTTTCAGATTTCTTTTTTTAATAATCGGGTCAATTTGATTAACTTGTTTTTTTATATTAAGAAGTATCGTTTGAAATACGTGATTCAATTTCCAAAATATTTTAAAATATGATAAGACTTGATTTAATTGCGGAACTACATTTTATGACACGTTAAAAAGCCGTTAAGAGTAAGTATTTTATTATAGTTTAAATGCCATTATTTTGATAATGCGAGATAAAATTTCAGAGAATTAATAATATTGAGTTATTTCATGCATTCGAAATTACGCGTTGGTTTTTTTCTTATTCTTGCATTCTCAGATTATCCTGAGGAATTAAAGAAACTAAACACTGCTTTTTTTCATAAATGTGCGAATTTCAGCTTCTGTACAGTGCTTACTTACTTACTTAAAACATGGCTAAATCCCTCAGTTTAAATAATAAATTTGAAATTTTTGCACTGCATAATCGGATGCAGATCAATTCGACTTTGAATCACGTTATATCTGTAAAATTTCATGTTTTAAACAAAATTATATTGAGTTAAAGCTGTGGCAACAATATGTTGAAAATTGGTTATGAATATATCATTTTCATTTGTGCAATTTTTTCAGCATTTAAGCTCAAAGCAGTTTCTTATACGTTGCCTTCTTTGAAGTTCCAGTGGTGTTCTTTATTAGGGAGGGTATCGTGACTTTTGACATACCCTACACCCAGCGCCATTAACCTTGTAATCGTGCTCTGGCAGTGCATAATTAGCGTTTTACGACTGATTACCGTTGCAATTGCAAATTGCGATGCATCGGGGTATAATTAGCCGTTTTTAAGTTTTATGGTTCATCGAGCAGGCTGCCTTTTTAATATTCACGCAATTTAATTTGGGATTATGTCACAAGGTTGAAATCATGATTGCCATGCAAATGACTGGTAAGATTAACGGTGTGATGAGGTTAGGCCTGAAGGTGATCACCTCAAGAAGATGCTCCCATAAACTCAGAGCTGCTAATAAAAACATGTTTGAGTTGCAGGTGATGCTTGTTGTTCAAATTTGGTGAATTTTGATCAGGTGAGACAGGCGTGCGATTGCAAAGTCTCTGCGAAAACTTTTGGCTGGATGTCCCACTGATGAGGATTTCTCCAGAAACTATGTTAAACATATGCCAAGTGTCACAGTTTTCCCTCGCCTGAAACGGTGGCATTCTTCTGCTCTGGGATCATTGAACTGTGGGCAGAATACCAGGCACCTATCTTCTCCCCCCTCCTTCTCTCCCTCTCTGTCTACGTTAATTCAAATATCAAATGTTTGCTTAGCGTAAGCGAATTCTATTTATGTGCACGGGCAACACCTTAATACGCTTGTTTACGGTTCAGATTGTCCAAGTAGGCCTAGATGGGCATTTTTTGGGACAGTTTCAAATGGCGAGGAGGAACCGCTTGGCGAGGGGTGTTAATTGGGTTATGGCATATCCTATGCGGTGGTATTCATATCCGCAAAATGCCCGTCTATTTGCATGTCTCCGAGTCATTTGTCGAACCGTTTCCACAACAAAATTCTAAGGCTCTTCAGAACTTGAACAACTGCATGAAGAAATGTTTGGTGAGAGAACTCGATGGATGTTTCAACTTTTTCTACCAACTTTTCCAACACATCCGAGGATTCTCGCTAATGAAATTCTCGAGTATTTTTTAATTTTATCGCACTTCCCCTATACATCTACAATGTGATGTGTGTGTAATTCGCAAAGCTCTAAAGAACTCGTGTTAATTTTAGTTCTGGTTTTCACAGTTTAATATCTGTTATTAACTGCATGCTTTATGCTATTCCTCAAAACTTCAGTCATGTTTTGCTAATCTGATTTTTAAAAGCTGCGTTCAAACTCGTTTGTAGCATTTCTGTTAAAAATACCCCTCGATTCTTAGATCATATTTCGCATAATAGATTAATATCAGAACTCGGTACGAAATCCTTCGTTGTTTTTCTTGGCGCAGCTGGAGCGCCATTCTTAAATTAGGTTTCTCAGAGTGAAAGTGTTATCAACTACAGAGTATATACCCTTAATATATATGGTTTGAAAATAGTTTTAAGTTCCTCGGACCTGCACTTCCTCGTGTCTTGGCAAGATTTCTGTTAGCTGAATATGAACTGCTGCCACCCCTTCGTCTGTCGTTCTCGACAGTAGTTTACTGCATACGGCGCCCAAATGTTGCTATAGTTAATGCTAAAATTAGCGCAATTTTTATTATGGATTTATGAAAAAATTTTCTTCGTACTTGTTATCTCAACCCGAATTCATCGAGTTATCTTTCTTGATTTTTGGACACCACTGCTGATAAATTAACACAACTTTTATATCTACTTGTATATGTACTACTAGCGGTAAAACCCGGCCTTTCCCGGGTAAAAAGTGTTGTTTGATTTTCTAACCCCTTTTATGCGATCATGAGTTAGATTTAGCAGTCCTTTGTTTCCAAAAGATGGCGCTATATGACCTGGATACATTCCGGACGGGAGGCGGGGAACCTGTTTGACAGTTTTGTGGCCCCGGGCAAATTAGAAAAGATTTATGGCCTTGTTATTCCCTACGGAGTTCGCGCTCCTGGGGGGTGTGCCATGAGTGGCCAATCATATGGATTTGCCATCCTCAAAGGAAGGCAAAGAAAAACATGGCGTCATTTTCTATTTTATATAAATAGATTATTGTTGGTTTATTAAACGAAAAGAACGTAATTTTATCACTTGAGATTGTTGATTTGAATTGTATATTCTTCATATGAACGGAAGTATCATTTACAAAAAGCAAATCTTGCTAAATTGTAAAGTTGTTTTTTCTAAATCAATCTTTGATAACGTTTTTCAATAGTTTAAATAAATATTTTTGATCACATCATGTTTTGAAAATATTTTCTGAAGCTTTTTCCATTTTGTATCCTTAACTTATATGAAATAATCCCTATTCATGTATAATCACATGTAATCATCCCTAAAAAGTTTCCACAAGTAAATGGCAAATGGTAAATGGTAAATGGCAAGTAAATGGTAAATGGCGAACGCTTGTGTAAACATTATAAATTCATTGTTTAAAAACTTCATTTGCTTTTGAATTTATGTTTTGAAATTACATAAAAATGTGTTCCTCGGTGCTTCTATTTTCGCACAACTATGCGAATTTTTGTTTTCCTAAAAATAACCAAATCACCGTGGCAGTTGCACTGACAAAGTTTTCCTTTAATGCAGGTTTACTTCACATGTTTATTTGCTTTTCAAAGTCATTTTGAAATTCTTCTTAACTATAAAGATGCAGTTTACGACGTTTTCAGCCTAAATTCAAGCTTTGCTGAATTGCATGCTGAATTTTAGAGATGTCAAGAATTAGCAGCATCCTACAATTTTTTTTTTCAAAAATCGCCGGCCATGCGTATTTTATACACGTGTTTCAGAACATTTGAACAAATGATACAGGCTGTTCGGTATGTTTATATAGTAAATGCATGAAAAAGCAAATCTCCCGGATGAAATCTGTGAACGCCCTTATCACCCTCTTTATGTTAAATTATGGAAAAATTGCCCTCTTGTTCTTCGGGCATTTGTCTAGGAGTGGGGGTTGAAAAAGTATTTACACCTCGGCGTCGCATCATTCTCCAACATCAATCACATTTGATGTGTCCCAACACCCTTCCTAATGCTAATTAAGGAATAATTTAAAAAAAAAGGGAAATTTTCCAGGTAGACACGTTAAGGAAGGCGTGAGAAATAATTGAATCGGGAAAGTGGAGAGAGCATTTTTTTTTTTCTAAATACTTTTTAAAAGGATGATGGGAAAGATAGGGTTGCACATTTCATGCCAACGAGAGGATTTCTGGTTGAAGGAATTCGTAAGTGTTGCTGGGGAAAAAGGACGGGTCATGGAAGGGTGGAAGGAAATAAACGCGCTTACTGCACGTTTACCTGACGTAAAACGGAACTGGGCTACAATGAGTCACCGCTCCCGACCTTCGCTTTTTTAGTTCTGTTTGACCGAACAGTTTTATTGAAAACTAAAAAAAAAAAAAGTTCCATTTTACTTGGTCATAGTCCATTGTCAGAGTCGATTTACAACCCCCTCCGCTCGCTATAGGCTAGCTCGTAGATGCAGTTTACCAGAAGTCATGACACGGTACTCGACGAATAGGTAACAATTTGGTGAAGGCTTACCCAAACCGGCGTCAATCTCAACCCCCCCCCGAGAGGTTTATCAGAGCGAAATGCGAAGGAAGCTTCGATGGCTTCCTGACGATTAATTCGGCAACGGTACATAAAAAAAAGCTTAATTGCTCCGCAATTTTCACTTCTGAAATGTCATTGGCGTGCTCGGTGTTGCCATGGAGGCCTCGCTGCTGAAAGAGACATTTTTCGTTTTTCCAATTGCTCTCTCATGGAAATAACTGGTACATAAACCTGTTTGCAGAAGCTAATGAAAAAAAAAAAAAAAAACGCGGATGAAATTCCGAGCAAGCATTTAAAATTGTAATAATGTAGCAGCTTTAATCACTGCACGCTTTATTCGTTGCCAGAAAATGCGAGAGATCCCGCAAAACAAATTCGCTATTTAGTTTTGTCTGTTATATATGGGGAAATCGAGCCCACTGTCGGAAGCTTTCGTGTTCGGTTTGCCAATTTTTCGTGTTGTGGGCCTAACACCGTTAGCAACGGGGCTAGACTACATGTATGGAGGAGGATCCCAGAACTCAGGAGTCCATTCACCCAAACGCGCCAAGCTCTGGCAAGGGATCTAGGCAAGGTCTGGGTGAACGTAATCTTTATGTCTTGTGGAGAAAAGCATTACTTCAATTGCGAGTTGGGTCTGAGTAGACTGCATACTGGAATGGAATCACTTTTCCTTAATCTTTGCTCTGAGTTTTCTGAGTCACAATATTCGATGAGGGCGACGCAGTCTGTCTGTGAAATCATTTATTGATGGATTAATCAAGCGTTGCATGTTTTATGACTGCAATTGTAGGTTGACAGACAGCAGCGACTCGAATAAAGCAAATATGCTATCCTGTGCACTGTCTTGATATCTTAATACATGTACACTGTACGTTAAAAATTTAAACAAAACGCTCAGAGCGTATTATGGATTCGTGTTCTCTTAACATGAAATAATTATAACTATCATTCAATAAGTGTTTTTATCCGTTTACTCGATCGGTGACTAGATGGCGTATGACCATGTAGCGTGCATTGCTAACAAGACGTTTTGCTTAAGCTCTTTATGAACCCCTTAGTGCCATTCAGAAAGGATGTCCTCGTGTGTGGGACTGGTTGAGTCACATACACAATGTAGACAAGGGAAGGGAGGTATGACCAACTCGGACGTCCTCTTGAAGAAAAATGCCAAACAAAATCAGTTTCCAAATTGAAATGGAAATTGAGTGGTGGGTAATAAATTGCCAAAGTCAGTAAACAGAGTACCACATTTCTGGAAAAGTCAAAAAATTTAAAAGCTCAGGGTCCAGTTGCAAACTCGCCAAATTTTCAACCTTTTCCGAGGACATCTTTACAAATTTTTCCGCGTTTTTCCGAGGACAAATTTGCATTATTTTCCAAGTTTTCCCGAGTTCAAATTTGCAATATTTTCCACGTTTTTCAAAGTATAAATCTTCCGCATTTTCCACTGTTTTCGAGTACAGATTTGTAAAATTTTAAACCTTTTATGAATTCAAAATTTGCGTTTTCCGAGTACAAATTTTCAAAAGTTTCAAAATTTTCCGAATAGGCTACATTGTTTTTTAAGTATCGGACGTTCGAATGGGGGGGGGGGGGGAGGAAAGGGGGTCCTGATTGACCGTAATTGGATCATATACAATGTACATGTATATCCATGGCTTGGTTATAATTCGTTTGTTTCGTGCATGAACAATGTTGTCTCCGATAGGCTTTTCATGTACCAGTTGTATTTATACATCGACACGCGTGGTCAGTCGCGCTATTGTACATTAAACATAAAAGGTGATTGAACGAACTTTCCACCATTTAAGAACGAGGTTATTTTAATAACTAATAACCAGTCCAGTGGATTTGATTTGTACTTTAACTTTCAAGGCGATGTCCAACAGTTCAACGATTGGCAAGTTAATTTCTAGCTTCTTATTGTCCCAACATTCAACAATGCCATCTGTGGTGTGCATTAACGCAATATTCAAGCGATTTTTGTAGGGTCACGTACTTTTGGCGAGGAAATTCAATGATTGATACATGTTTTTGACCCTCGACAGTAGTTAGTGAGTAGCGAAATTGATATTTAATCGTAAGCGCTAAGATTTATCAGGCATTAATTCCCAATGAAACTCAAAGAGTTTATTATTTTTAAAACATTACGTTTGCAGTTTACTGTATGAATATGGAATACCATTTTGGCATAATGCCGTGATATTGCTTGCAAATTCACATTAATGTATAATAAATGCTTGAGCTGGATAGCTGTCTTGTTACCGTTTGATGAATAGACTAAACAAAGCGTCTCAGTTACATATTTTATCTTCTCCAGATTTATTTACAGAAATGAGCAAGATCGTGTATTGCTTTTTTTAGTTTCTATTTCAAAATGAACTTAATAATATTTACAAAAATTGCCCCTTCATACGAAAGACCTGTAACCTCGCCTGGGAGTATCGACGTCAATCTTTATTAACATCGTATTTTCATCATTTTCGGCATGCATATTTGGAGAAAAGTAGACAGTGGACCTGTCACTTCAATTGCTAGTGAAATGGTTACATAAAGGTTTGCACTGATATTAAAAATTCGTTGAGAGGAGAATAAAATGTCTTCCACATCGCGTTGACGTTGTTGATGAGCGACCCCTGGTTCAAGATGGCGGGCAAATTACACGTACACTGTAGTTCATCGTGAAAGTGGTCATTAAATCGACGATTTAAATTCGTAACTATACTCGACTAGTGAAAATCAAAACTTAAAACTTTTTTTTTCGGTACCATTTAGGCGATCGAGGATTGCAAGGTGGTCGTTCGAAAGTTATGCATCATAAAAATGCTGGGACGTTAGGCTTCCTGGCAACTAAAGTTGAGTGGAAAAATTAGGCCAACATGGGAATGAGGATCAAGCTGGCAGGCAAACCTATCGAGTAAAAAGATTTTTCAGGAAGGTTGCCCTCGCACGTATCTATGTAACGAACCGTTAAAAACAAGCGGGCGGCCATTTTTGTTGGCAATGGCGGGCAAAGTGAGTTCGTTGACCCTCCAGTCTCCAGTTTATTGGGGCTGTGAGGCAATGTGGATGCTGCTGAAGGATGCGTCGTTAAGGAGATACACTGTGCATGCGGGGAAGATATAGGAAAGAGTGCAACCAGCAGCTGATGATCAACGTGGCTTTTTTCGAAAAAGAGAAAGAAGAAAAAAAAGCACCATCTTATACGAGTGGAGCCACGCTGAACTCAGCTATATAAGAAAGCAACTTAACCCCTTTGGAAAAAACACAACCTCATCAGCTTAAAACGGGTGCCAACCATCGGTGTTTTATGATAGCTGGCATAAAAGCAACACTGCCGAGCTAATTTAGGTCTTGCAATCGTGGTTATAAGTGTTCAGGAAATATTTTCTGCACTTTTTTGACAAAGGAAATGGCGCCTTTCGGTGTATCGAAGATGTTGGGGATGCCCCGAGTCAAGATGATGGCTCGAGTGGGGCAATGTTTGCGCAATTTATATATGGAATGCCTTTCCATTTTAGGAAACGGAAATCATGTTTGTCGATTGGCTTTGTTTAATCGAGCTAGAAAATATTTGGCCATTAACCATTAGCAGCCATTAGCAAAACTCCATTACGGTACCTGACACGAGTCTAGTTCATGCAAATAAAGTTTTAGCTGATGTTCAATCTTACATTCGCTGCCGAAAATGTTAAAATGACACTCGAGAGTAGGGTTACTCAACCAGAAACTTTTCCACGTGACACGTTAATTGGTGTTAAAAAATTCACTCGAAGTTAACCATGTATTTAAACCAATTAATGCATTTATTCTGCACACGTGACTTTTCGACTACCAAAGTGCGATTTGAAAAACTTCTTCCTGAGTTCCCCTTGTTAAAAACTATCCTACATACAGTATAAATGTATAATGTATTCAAATTATGGATGGCAAGATCGAGTTTATTTGCAAATATACGAGTCATTTCAAAATGACTCTGATGATTCTTCCAAAAATACACTCGTGAAATAAAGTAAGTTTTAAATGCCTAATGTTTATATTTTTAATCTGACGGGGATGTAACTGAACGTGGGAAATTTGTTAGAATTAAGTGAAAGTGATACAAACATTTTGATGACATGCCCAGCCTTACAGACGACGTAATTATACGGGTGTCAAGAACCTGTACTACGAGCGTATAAATCAAATTGTTAAAAGTTTTTGCTAAAAATTTGCCTTCAGCATTATTTGTCCCTCCTTATATCATTCGGTGACATCTTTTCTAAACTTTAAGGCCTTATTCATTGTCACGCTGCCTCAACGTCGCCGGGTTTTTCGCTTATTAAAAGAAATTCTCTTCCTGTTTTGCGCAATCGATTTCACTTATCTGAAAAATTCTCACAAATGTGACAAGTTAACATGTAATGCCCAAGTCCAAAATGGTGTGTGCTCATTTTAAAATTTCATTAAATTCATTGAACTTTCATTCATTTCGAAAAACAATATTGAGACAACATAGATTACAAATGGATATCCTTATTTTTCTATTTTTTTTTCTATATAGTTTTCTTGCCGGAAATCCCCCACGTTTTCATATCAACAGCCAGAAAAAAAGATTGACCTTATTTTCACTGGCACTTTTATCCTCAACATTTTAAATTTCTTTTGTGGTGAGATGAAAACTTTCGTGTTTTTCATTGTCTCTAAGTTAACCCTCCAAGTTATTTTTAATAGAATGATATCATTCGGTGGGCCAGCCCTCGAATCTTATGCATGAAAGTCACTGGTTGGGATTTGGGTACGTATTTTTTGTATGGCTATGCAGTTTCTCATCGTCAAAGGTTTATTATTATTATTATTATTTATTGTAATCATTTTTCATTTTTTTGTACTTGCATTTGAGGTGGAAGGGTACGTCTTGACACCTTTTCAATTGCGCGCTTCGTTTCTTCAGTGCACCTTGGTAACTGAAAAAAGAACAAAAAAACAGCAGGTGTAACCCCGAGCCATAGATTGGAATAGCCTAAACTCGCGTCCTTATTAAATTGCCTTTGGGTAACTTAATATATCATTGTACAAAGGGTCCTAATTTTGTGTGGGTTGATTTGCGAGGGAGGTGCTGATAGTAGACACTAGGAAGGCCACCAGCCTTACCGAAAAAAAGTTCACTTCCTAGTTCATTTTTTGCAAACTTTCCTACTTCTGGTAGACCCTGCCTGGCATAACCAAATTTTCAAAACCGTTCAACTTGTCATAGCCTACACAATCCCCTTGTTCCTGCTCCTCTCAGGTTCACTTTTTGGACAATGCACGGTATTCGATTGTGGTAAAGTTTCCTAAAATAACCTCAAATTCGTTGAAATAGCCGAAAAGCGCCAAAGGTGAGTTCACGCGAGAGGAAGAGTACATTTTTCTCAAATCTTATCGCTGCAATATAAACCCTCCCTTATGGGAAAAAAAAACTGATTGCAAACCGATGGAGAGTGATCGTAAACTATAATCTGATACCAAGATGGCAGATTCATATCCGTATAGGGTGTACAACCAGGTTGTAGCCAAATTTCTTAAACTGAACAGTATAATGTACATGTATATTTGAAAACAATTGTCCTCATATTACGAACAATTATAACCAGACAAAATTTGATACGTTTTATGCAGAATCAATGAACATTTCCTGCAATCCATTGTCATTGTCTGTTATTTCTATTCGATATGTTTAGGTATTGGAAATATTTTGTTGTTGTAAATACCTGGAATTTGAATACTTTGGAAGTGAAGCATTATGGATTATGCATTTTGAAATATTGCAGCATCGAAAAAAATTGGTTCAATGCGTTGATGTAAAGTGCACGGTTCATGTAGGGGGTACAGAAACTCGAAATAACGATGACGTAATCCAAGGTGGTCGCCATTTTCTGAATGGGAAAATATTTTCCCCTTGCATATAAATGGGCTGCTCGCTTACGAATTAGCATGTCTTCGCACTTCCACAAACGTATTCGTGGCATAGCTATAGGTTAGCCAGCCTATAGGTCATAAAATTCCATGCATATATGAATTATTTAATAATGCAATATAAACATGCCACTAGGTATGTATGTACGAAAACTGCAGCATGGCCGACAGTAGGTTGTAAACAATTCGATGAATAATTACTCGGGATTGTTTTGAACGCCTTTAATTAACGGTCGAGGTGTGTCGTGACCTTTCGCACTAACTGTATATTAAATTGTTTACATTTAAAAGTTTTTTTTAACCCCCTTTTCCCCCCTCCAAAAACAGGTAACTCGTTTTAGTGGGGCTACAAAAGAGGGGTTAGTAGTTGTTTATAAGCTTCGCTTAGAGATTTTTCGGAGGGATAATAAGCGAGAACAATTTCTATGGAATTTGTGTCGTGACTTCTATACATCTTTTTTTTTTATACCACGCTCTTTTCACGCAAAAAATACGCAAAACGCAAACCCACCTAGATTTCGGAACAGGCCTCCTATTCCGAACTTGCAAAAATGTGATTTATGTCATTTCTGAAAAAAAATATTAATAATAAAACCTTTGTTAACGAAAATGCATGGCCTTTTCCATTGTCGTGAACTTTAGGAAATTTTCGTTGAGGTTCGCTTTTCTTATTTTTGAAATGTTTATGCCTAGTTCTAGGTTAGTTTTAAACTGTTCCATTTTGCAGATAGGCATATACAAAATACTAATGAATTAATTACGTAGCGAATTTATTTGTTGGAAAGTGAAACACCTGCGCTGTGCCAAATATGTATTTTCAGCCTGACATCCTATTGGAAGATGCTTCTGATTTACCCCTACCCTAACAATGCTCTTGAGTTGAACCCCCAACGCCGATTGTATGGTGTAACCCTACCCCTAACACGAATTGTGTATTCAAAAAGTAGGGGTTTGAATTGTGTTGGCGCTTTACAAAATGCGCAGGTGTAGTTCTCGAGAACAGGCGCCATTTTTTTTTGATAAAAATCAAATGAAATTGTTTGAGTGAAATGGTAAGTGCTGAGTTTCAATGAAACTACTGTACATGAATTTTCTAGACTTTCTACTGTAAATGTGCAGTGTAGGTGCGCCACTCCTATTACTGTACTTCTGATAATGTTATATGCTCATTTGCTCATATGCTGATTTTGGTACTTCAGATTAAACAAGTTTGTATTGACCAATTCCGTAGGCACCATTTAGGGAGAAATGTGGACTCACTTACTGTACGTAAAGTTCTAGTTTTTAATGTTCTTTAGGGAGATACTCCTGGACTGTACTACTGTAGTGGCTTGACCAAAACTTATATCCAGCTGGGATAAATAAGCGGTCCATTCGACCAAATGGCCCTGGCCCTGGCCCTGTCCAAACCTCACCGTGTATGGGGAAATTTGTCCCGAATGAAGTGGCTGGACTCAGTGGACTGGCCAAAATTTATATGAAACTGAGCTTCAATCCATGGAGGCAAGATTTGGTTTCCTATGCAAAAATGTGGCAAAATGCTTCAAATTCCATTTGACCCTTGGCCAAATGGAATTTGGCCTCACCATGTGTGGGCAATATGGCTTAAAAAGTGTGCACCCACGTGCATGTTTCTGCACCCGTTCCCCTCGGTGCACCCTCCGTGCACTCTTCGACTGGATACACCCCGTGCCTGGTGCATGTTTCGGCACCCGTTCCACTCGGCTCGGGATGGTGCATACCTCGCAGAAATGGGTGCACCCTACGTGCACTCTTCGATTGGATACACCCCATGCACCAGGTGTGCAACGGGTGTGCTCCGTTCGATTTTATTTTTTATAAT
>JAQGBX010004672.1:0-14903 GCA_034698745.1 Megaphyllum sjaelandicum | reverse complement strand
GCCAATAGGAATACTGGATTCTTTGACCTTGATGACACCTAGATGTCAACGCGTGTAAAGGTCAGCAAAATTGTTCACACCACTTACAGGCAGGCCAAACTGCTGGCCTCAATCTACAGATTTGAGTACCCCTAATATTGCCATTCAGCCCAATGAATCGCCACTGCATCTCAGTATTTTATTATTATTTTCAGTGTTAAGTCGTATCCGATATTCGGAGACTTCATTTGCCAATTAATTACTCTCTCCAATGGGAGTGACGGTTTACTGCTACTCATATCTGCAATGTTTAAATATCGTTTCCAAACTAAATTGCGCATCGGGAAGAGAAGCTCTCTGGTGGTAAACTCCTAATTGTGCAGTTAATTTCAATATAATTACACAATTCAAGTCAAATTAACAGACCCTAGAATGATTTTTTTACAATTTTACTTTTCTTATCTGACTATGTTAAAAAGTCAGCTGTTATAAAAATTTCAGCACAAGAAATGTTTTATTCATGACGGCAACTTGCACAACAATTTCCCATGACAACAATAAAAAACCCTTTAAACTAAGCTTATCACGTGAGGAAGAAAGCTAGATTCGTCATCATGGCTAAATTTTAAATCGTTACCAGTAGGAGTCGGTCAGTCACCTTTATTTAGGCGGGTCATTGCAAAAGCATCAAATCTTAGCTGGTTATAAATGGGCGATTTTATGCCAAACGTGCAAGCCGAAAAAGTCCTAAAAGCTGGTCGTGCTGCAGCATTTTATTCCTTTCCTAGCATTTTCAGTTAAGAAATTTCAAATTTGTTGGAAAAGCTAACCAACATGAATTTCAGCACGCATGCACGGTTTGGTTTCACTCAATAGCCATCTGTAGGTGTACTAAAGAAGTTATTGCCGGTTTTTCTGTATCTTACAACTTCAAGAAGAACTAAAAAAAGGCACATACTCAATAAGACTACATATTGTATAGTGCATATTGAATTTACGCGCATGTTGAAGTTGAAATAGTGTTATCCTCCCAACAAACATCCCAACCAGATGATCCCAACATGCAGAATAATCCTGAGCGGTGACGCCATGTTGAATAAGAAGCTATATATACGTCAATCTTCGCCTTAGTTTTGTGAGCAACATAGACGTATAAAGAAACGTTCTTTTCTGCCTTTACACATACACTGTAGGCCTATATGTTAATATACATGTATGCCTAAATTTACATAAAAGACACTACAATGAAATTTCGCAAAAGACAGCCCATGGTGCTGCATAGATAGCTTTCACAAGCAGATGACGCGAGATCAGACATTGTGGGGTACTTTTATATTTTCATTGTGGCAAAAATAGTTGCCTTTGCTATAGATACGTTGCACATGACGTCACGCAGCTCTTGGACGTGGCTAATGTGGCTCTGAATACATCGTGGGCGTATATGGGATACTTTCCATAATGCAAAATGAAATATGGAATGAATGTGCTTGCACGTTTGCACGTGCAACTTATAGCAAAGGCAACTATTTTTGTCACAGTCAAAATATATATATATATATACCCCACAGTGTCTGATCTAGGAGCAGACAGCTCGCGTCGTCTGCTTATGAAAGCTATCTATATACTGTATAGTTGATTCAAAAATGAGAAACGAAAAAACTTTCATGGTCATTAGACTAATTATTAGACAATGGAATATTTTAATAGCGTATAATTATACGTTTGAACAAAAGCACTATAGTTTGAGGAGAGATCTTTTTTTTTTACTTTCAAGAAATTAAAATTGTTTATGTACATTAATACAGGAAATAGTAAAAAAACACACCTAAAAACATGGAAGAAAAGTATTCAACTCTAGAATCGCTTTCGTATTATGTTTTGATAACCCTTTGACTCACAAAAAGTATGGCTAAACAATATTAACTTACATGTACACTGTACAGAAATACTGTATAGATACAATTTGCACCCAAACATGATATCAATTGTTTCGGCAATCATTCATCCCTACCAAAATAAAAACAAATAACAGCGCCAATATTTGTTTACTAAACAAATGCTAGTTTTCCCACTCAACCACATGTACAATGTACAGTATACATACATGTAAATATGCCGCGTACATTATAATGTATGCATGCATGCACAAAGACTATTATAAAGGGAAACCATTGGCGCTCGTATGTTCCGATGTTCGCTCTAAAACGAAATACATATTGTTGCAGATAATTAGTGAACGCAGTGCAAAATCTTTAACAATTTTCAAATGAAAAGAAATTCAAGTTCCCGCAAAACAAATGCATGAAAAATAACAGCGATGGTCATGAAAAAACATCGCTTTAACAAGTTTTTATTTTTTGAGAACATGAAAACCAATTGCACATGCATACTCCAGATGCGTAATTTTCAATTTTTACATCTCATATATCACGCCCAAATTCGCAAATGGGGCGTGGGTGGCGAAACTGCACTTTCTGGGCTAGCTGCCCGAATTCAAGCGTGTGATTTTTCACGTTTTTCGAAAACGGTAAAGGGGTTTGTGAACCTGTTCGGTGGCCTCAATAAAGGCGTGCAACATGCCATGATATCGAGAAGAACTTGGGGTAAAAAATAAATAAATAAAAATACCAGTACACACAATTAAAACCCTGCATGCGTCTTAAATTCAGACGTTAATGCCCGTAGACAAAATCAATACATTTCAAAATTGTTAACGAATTCCCAGCACATTGTAATCATTTTACGCAGAATTTTTAGTAGTGTAAAACAACTCGATTTTATCTACTTGATAATGCATTGGGGTCTGGATTTGAAAATGTGATTGCAGAGCAACTCGGAAATTACATTCAAATGCTCGAAAAGCAGGTTTGCAATCAGCTGATCCAAGACGCGCCTTCTCTTGGTCGCTTGCCAAGCTAGTTATAAAGCCAGTTCCGTGGGCCAGAAATAGCGGATGAACGTTTCATCTTCAACCTTTCACCTTTTATACAGCCTATACCTTTTGAAAATAAACCTTAATCTGTTTTTACGGAGCGAAACGAAATGTATAGCTTACCTTGGACACGCTTGAAATTGCTGAACTGTCAACGCGTCGCCATGGAAGTAAATATGAAAACTCTAGCGTGGATGAATAAAACTTAAATGTCTGTCAGTTTGACACACACACTAGCTTTGTTACGTTCCAATTACACAGGAACTCGCGGAAATCTGAGCTCCAATACACCGTGTCTGTGTGGGCAATACTCGATGACAGGCGATACCTAGAGCACAGGATGCGGGTAAACACTAGACCTGCCTTACCAGTTGCAGTTCATCAACCACTCCACCTATAGGTCGGGTGTACGTTCTCTGTACCAAAACGCACCTTGAGGCAGAATCACGCTTGCACTGGCACTCAAACTGGCCAAACAAAAACAGGAAATGTTCGCTTCATATGGTGGATTGGTGGTTCATTTTGCACGCCGTCAACATAGAGGGCTATGTTCGAACACACAGTGGCGCCTAGTGGCGGCGCAAATGCGCAACGCAAAACTGGAGGGGGCCATTGGAATTGGCAAATATCTGGTACATTATTGCGCATCAAGAATACACGTGTTAGTGACGGAAATCCAGAGTTATCATACTGTAAAACAGAATTCTACCGTATACATGTACCGTATTTTGGCAATGGTTGACCCCTCACTCCAGATCACTATTTCCGGAGGCACAATTATGCAGCTAAATAACATGATCATTTTGAATAAAATAATTTTTTTAATTTAATTCCATATTTAATATACATGTACATTTAATTTTTATTTAAAATTAAAGAACATGTGAAAGTCTACAAACGCAGCACCACTTGGCCCAGAACAGAGATGCATGGTTGGAGGGAGATGGGGAAGTTGGTTTCAGAAATCAACGGGCGTTGGACCCATATGACAGAGTTAGGCAAAAATTAGTTGAAACTAATAATTAAAAATTGCGACTATATTAGCTGAGTGTTAGTTGCAACTAGCAATAAAGCTGAGTTGTCCTTGGAAAATTTGTTTTTTTTAACTAAATAGTTTTAAATGCTCTTCAAACTACAAGTAAGGAATAGTTAGAAAAAAATAGTTGTGTATACTCTATAGTGATTAACAATTATATAATTTTAGTTGTTAGTTACTCGCAACTAATAATGATTAGTTCTTTAGTTGTAACTGTAGCCTAACTCTGCCATATGATTATCATTGATGTTGAAGTATACATGCATGTATTGTTGCCGATCCCAAGACCGAATTGAGACTGATCTTTTACTATACTGTATAGGTGAAATTAAAGAGTGATGGGCATGGAAAATGTTTAAAAATTAATATACGAGCGTACATGTATAGCTGTATTAAAAATCATTCTGCTTGCATTTAAGATTTCCGCCTTGAATTGCGGGCATAAGACCTATCAAAAGGACTGTATATTAACGCTTCTTAATTACAAAGTTAATCGTTTTGTGTCGCGATATAACTTTCGATCACATGTTAAAGGTGTGATGTCACACGTACATGTAAATAGTGTATTTTTGCAATAGTTGAAATTGAAGAACAAGATGCAACTCGCCATTAATGTTAATGAACTTAGTAGCATTTATAGCAAGGGCATCAGTGGACATCAGTGTTTTGTAAACACGCATCTTGCGCTTTTCCTAAAGGACTTTGTCTTTCTTTGCGAAATTCAAACATGATTAAAGTCCTTTGGAGGGTGCTATATATTTCCAGTATTTTGAATAAAATTTAATTGGTTCGGGAAGATGTATCCGCATGTGTACGGCATGGAATTTTCTCTGTCCATATATCTTACAATTTTGGTTACTGTTTTTTGGCTGATATGGCTTTGTCAACGCTTTCAAACCAAAAAGTTTCCACCAGGGCCATGGGGACTGCCTATTGTGGGATATTTACCGTTTCTTGGAAAATATGCCCACAAAACATTCATGAAGTTACGAGAAAAACACGGTAATATTTTCAGCGTTGTTTTAGGAAATCAAACAGTCGTGGTACTCAACGATTGGGCAGCGGTCAAGGCAGCCCTCTTGGATCAATCACACACCTTCTCTGGAAGACCGACAATGTTTCTTTTTGATTCGGTAGCCAAAAAAAGAAGTAAGTTTATATGTTTATTGCTTGAATTTTTTTTGAACTATCATAATTTTTTCGGATTAATGAATTGCAAATTTTGCAAAATAAAAATACCATAGATATTGCTACCAAGCATGGGCCTATCTGGAAGGCTCAGAAGAACTTGGCAGTACAAGGTCTAATAAAGCTAGATGGTTCAGAGAAAGCTAATAGAGAGTATCTTATCATGGATAATGTGAACAAATTGATCGAAAAATTTGAAAAGCAGAATGGGACAGAAATTTGCTTTGTGGATGACATTTTTTTCCTGCCAATCTTCAACATTGTTTGGAGAATGGTTTGCAGTAAGTAACTTGTTTTGCCATTTCAATGTCGCCTTGACCCCCGCCGCAAAAAGTCGTTTTAAGAATATCACGAAGTCTATGAATATAGTATTTCAATCACGTCTGAGCATCATGCAGGACATGCATTCGCAGATCAACAAATCGTCATTGGTCGGACTGACAAAGTTTGATAATTGGGATTAAAGATAAACAAAACTTGAGACAAAATTGATAACAGAAACTTTCTTAACTTGATTAATTGAACTACCGAAAATTAGCTGGGAACAAGTCGTTTAAAATATCACCATATGTGGGTAGCAATGCTCTATTGACTATAAATAGCATAAGAACATGATTAATGAAGAGAAAAAACTCCTTAAATACTGCAGGGGCAGTTAACTGTGAGAAGTTTGGACTACTTGTCGTGCAATCATAAAGACGATAAAATTCGTAAACGCATTGTCCGTGTTCTAAATAACTTCTTACTGTACCTGTCATGTCTTGATTTTAGTAATTACGCTTCCATGCATTGGCTGTAAAATGACAATTTCCGATAGCAATTGATTCCAAAATTTTAACATTTCGAATCTTTTTGAGATGCATATTAAATTACACCAAATGTAAAAAAATGATGAAAATATGAAAACTTTACCGTAGGTAAAACAATCGTAGAAGGCGACGAGGAAGGAAAGCAATTTTACGAAATTGTCATGCAAAACTTCTACGGCTTACGTAACAATTCTCCCGTGAATTTTCTGCCGTATCTGCGCTACTTGGTTCCTGGCGGATTTGGTTACTGGACCTATCGGAAGCACCACGACATGCTCTGGGGTTATCTGTTAAAAGAGATTGACGAACATCGACGCACATTTAAGGAAGGCGAATGCAGGGATTTTCTAGATTCCTACATCGAAGAAATTCAAAATCGGGAAAGATGCGGTGAAAAGTTGGAACCACCCTACACGAGTAAATGCGATGATATCGATTAACATTTCCCACACAGCATGGTCGAGCTCTATAGTAAATTGTTCTTACATGCTTTAATTAACATTCACAGATGACCACCTAGCCGGCACCTTATTCGATTTATTTCTGGCAGGCGTTGAAACTACCACAGAAACTTTGACATGGAGCATCTTGATCTTAACACGATGGCCACAAATTCAAGACAAAATTCAACGAGAGCTAGACGAGGTTATTGGGCGAGGAAGAGCCCCTGTTCTACAGGATATGTCCAAGTAATTACCATATATAGTGCACGCTAATATAATGTAGAAAATGTAAAATCTAATTGCATAAAATCAAAATGAACGACTTGAGAGATACTTTCATTACAGTGATTTGTTAATAAAACTGACATAACATCGGTGCCAACAAATTAATGGTGGATGTTTCCTACGATTATAAATTAATTCAAAAAATCAATAAAACGCACGCGTTATAATGTTTGCGTTTTATTGCTGTAGACAGCAGCACCAATATCTTATTTAATTTACATGTATTGTTTGTATAATGCCAAACATTATATTGCGAAACGTTTGATTAAATTGCAGGTTACCCTATCTGGAAGCGGTTACAATGGAAATCCATCGTTTTGTTACTGTGGTGCCCTTATCCTTGTTCCACAGCCCATTAAAAGACACTGAAGTACTCGGTCATCCGATACCAAAGGGTTGCATAGTGATTGAAAACATCTACGGTGTACATCGCGATCAGAAGTGTTGGGAAAAACCATATGAGTTTTGTCCTGAACGGTTTCTGGATCCCCAAAATCAAGTGAAGAAACCGCCTTGTTTTATCCCTTTTTCGGTCGGGGCTCGCTCGTGCTTGGGTGAGCCATTGGCAAAGCAAATGACATATTTGTTTTTAGCATGTATCTTGCAGAAATTTTCTTTCAGACGTCCTCCAAACGTACCTGAGCCTTCCCTGACGCCTATTGTTGGCTTAAATCTCACCCCCCAACCGTTTAACGTGATGATAAATATTCGTAATTAAACGCAGTACTAATCTGCGAATTAAGCAATTTCTGTTGTTTCCACAGTTAAGTTACAGCTAGTGCTTTGATATCTTCAACATAAAAATACTATAGTTTTCAGATATAAATAAGAGTACTCTTCTCTGTACGTAGAATTAAACAAGAAGTACATTTATATTTGTAAAAGTTAAAATCTCGTTATGCATGCCCGGAACATTACGTAACAGATTTATTGACAACTCAAAGATTGAAACTTTTCAGACAATGTTCAGAGATAACGATGAAATCCGATGTTGTTTTCGGTAGCAATTGGTGTACATACATGTGCAATCTAGCAATATTTAATGAAGTAGAGCCTGAAGTCCTTTCTATGTATGTATCCATTATTAATGTAAACCTTGACAGAATATAATTTGGATAGCCTAATCGTTTTTCTACATCGGTGTGAAATTAAATACCGTCTAATTAGGCCAATAGGCCCAAAAACAGCAACATCGTTTTATGAGCTTTAAATATATATTTCGGCTGATGGACGTAGCTTAATTATGGATATAATTGTGATAGATCGTTTTTCTACTTTAGAATGAAAATAAATTACTTCATTGTTATCATTTCATCAAATTTTAAAAAGTTTTCAATTGGCTAAAATGCAAGGCACGAGGCTACAATTAAGTTGAAAACTTGTTTGTGAATAATTTTTTTAAATTGTGGTCGACGCCTTAAGTATCAAGTATGGAGTTCATGTCGTCCGTATTTCTTGCTATATTGGCTATTATTCTTGGTTTGATATGGACGCGCAACCATATTCAAGCCAGAAAATTTCCCCCTGGGCCATGGGGATTGCCCATTGTGGGCTATTTGCCTTTCCTTGGAAATTATGCCTATGAAACATTTTTGCAATTAGGAGAAAAATATGGCAGCGTTTTCAGTGTTGTTTTGGGAAATCAAAGAGTTGTGGTGCTCAACGACTGGGCAGCCGTAAAGGCAGCATTGGTGGACCAATCGCACACGTTTTCCGGAAGACCACCGATGTTTATTTTTGACTCAACAGTGAAGAAACGAGGTAATGTAAAAGACAGGCTTGTATTAGAATATACACTGTATGCATACTTTGCCAATTTATTTAAAATTTATGCTAATGTCTTGTAACTGCGCATCATAAACCGCAAATGTATTTCTCTTTTTAGACATTGCTACCAACCACGGGCCGATCTGGAAAGCTCAAAGAAACTTTGCGATCCAAACCTTGAAAAAAATGACTCCAGAAAAAAATGATAGAGAATCCCTTTTTATGGATAGCGTGAACAAACTAAAGGAAAAGTTTGAAAAAAAGGCAGGCGAAGTAATTCTTATCGAGGATGACTTTTACTTGCCAGTGTTTAATATTGTTTGGAAAATGGCCTGCAGTAAGTAGCATTTTTATACAATTGTGTCTTAAATTTCTTTTATAAAAATAAAACCCATCTTTTCCAAAGACTGAAAGAAAACATATTCATGGACCATGTTCCGGTTAATTCATAGGAAAATAATCCGACTCATGCATATGTAACAATTTTGTGCAAGACGTTTTTTAGTTGACACAGTTAATATTTTATTTTAACTCTACGTTTAGGGTATCAACTGTTCATCATATAACTAGTCCAGATTTAGTCCAAAATCCAACCAAAAATTGCTTGGAAAAAATGTCATTTTACAATAGTTGCATTACGATAAAACAAAAATTATTTGGTATAAAATGCCGTCATTTTTGGAAAACAATTTTCATTAAAATTGCATTATTGTTGACATTTTTTCTCATAAAAATTGTACAGCTTGGAAAAATTCTATCGTATTCGATAGTTGTAATGTTTTTGATAAAATCGATATTTCGGAAAAATTGAATTTTTCTTAGGATAGCTTTGTTTCAATAATTATGGATACATGTACATGTATGTAGAAAAGGATTTCGATTAAAACCCCAACCTGTGTAAGCAGACCCCGGATAATCGAGTCTGTGAGTCTGGCTTCCATATGATTGGCCACTCATGCCCCCCCCCCAGGAGCGTGAACTCCGTGGGGAATTCCAAGGCCATAAATCTTTTTATTTTGGTCCCCGGGGCCATAAAACCATCAAACCAGTTCCCCCCCCCCAGCCGGGATGTATCCAGGTCATATAGCTCCATCTTTTGGAGACAAGGACAACTAAATCTAACTCCTTATCGCATGAAAGTTTAGAAAATCAAACAACAATTTTACCCGGGCAAGGCCAGGTTTTTCCGCTAGCTCCAAATATAGTTAAATCTCCAAGTAGAATTATGGCAAATATTACTCACAGTGAGTCGGGCCAGCGCCGTTCCTAGAGAGCCCTGCACCTTAGGCGAACCTTGAAATTTGCGCCCCTAGTTTTAGTTCTTAAATAATTTGAGTTCATAACTATATTTTTATTTACAAGGTTTGCCCAGAAATTTGATTTTTAAATTCCCTGACTTTCAAAGTTTAAAAAAAAATTCCCTGACCAATGACAACGTGAAAAATTGATATTTTCCAAAATCCACACTTCCAACTTTTGTATTTGGAAAATGTTAAAAATTTGCGCACGAAAAAAGTGGGAAATTTAGCAATTTGTCCTCGGAAATTTTAAAGTGAAAAATTTGAACTATAGGAAAACCTATTTAAAGAGAATTTTGAAAATTTGACACGGAAAACGTGGACAATTTTGCTAACTCGGAAAACCTAGAGAATTTAGAAAATTTGTACCTGGAAAACGTAAAAAAAATTGCAAATTTATACTCGGAAAACAAGAAAAAAATTTCAAATTTTTTACTTGAGCAACGTGGGAAATTTTGCATATTTGTACTCGGGAAAATTTTGAAAATTTCAGTTTTTTGGGTAGAAATTTTTGAAATGTGGAAAAATTCAATACGTGGAAAATTTTGCAAATTAATAATTAAAAAACGTGGAAAATTGTGTAAATTTTTACTCCGAAAATGAGAAATTTTTTTGCAAATTTCAACTCGGAAAATGGGCCCTATACTAACTTTGTACAAGTATTAATTTTGGATCGCCATGACTGTTTTGAATTTTCCTGACTTTTTCAGGTTTTCCAGGTCTGGGGGAACCCTGATTTAGTCATTTATTAAGATATTTGGCTTGTAAATTAACACTTTTTTACACCATAAATTATTATACAGTATAATTTTAAAAAATAACAATGAAACATTTAAAAATATTACATCATACATGTTTATACTAAGATGGTGTGGTAGATTTGGTATCTTAATTCTAGGAAAATGCCGAAAAAATTGCATGTTTATGCTCGGAAAACGTGAAAAATATTGCATGTTTATGCTACAAAAATATGGATATTTTCACATGCTTGATTATACTCGGTAAACGAGGAAACTTTTGCAACTTTGTGCTCCAAAACAATTGAAAATATTAAATATTTGTTTTCGGAAGAATGTGGAGAATTGCTCACAGGTTAACTTTGAAAACGTGGTTAAACGTTAAAATGTTTATTCAGGAAAACGAAACGTGGACAATTTTGCAAATGAATTGTATTTGGGAAAGCATGGGATATTTGTTCTAGGAAATTATTAAAAATATTGCGAATTTGTTCTCCGGAAAACGTGAAAAATTGTGAAATATTTACTCAGAAAACCCTGTTACTCAGTTAGCATTTTCACCATTCTCCACGTTTTCTGAAAGACAACTAAGCAAAATGTGCAAAATTGCCCACGTTTCATTTTTCTCAAGCAACAATTTTCACGTGATAAACGTGAAAATGTTTACTCGGAAAAATGTGGACAATTTTTAAAGAAATTCATAAAATCTTACCTTTTTTTCCGAAATGGCACGGGAATGAATGATTTTTGGACAGATATGATACTGATTTGTGACCATTCCAGTTAGCCACATTTTTGTAAGCCAAAAACCAGTTACTTAGTACTTCAAAGGTACCAACATAAAGTCGAAAAATTAGTCAGTATAGACAATTCTGGAACTTTAAAAATACAATACAATCAATCTAATTGACTTCACCGCCAAGAATAATTTTGCCCATTAAAACCTTATCCCCGCCTTTGATCATGGCATCCTTGTTCATGACCCAGAAAGGACAGGTCATTGATGAAAAATTTCGCACTTGCACAAATGGGCAAAAATCTAGGGCAACCTGCGAAGCTTAAACAACTTCAAAGATGAAAGAAGTACTGGCAAGAAAGCTTTGCCACCCTTGTGCAAAATTTGAAAGGTTTTCTTTAAAAAAGTTTCTGCAAATTGACATTTTTGGCATTCTTTTCAAAAATGTCAGTGACTTAAAAATTCTTCTTATAATACCCTACACGTGAACCACCTTTTTGAACACTCTTCCCCATTGATATACTTGTATGCCGTTGTGAAGCCACATGCTTAATTGTCAATTGGGGCGCAAGATTTTAAATTAGGGGCGCTTTTCTTTTAAATTTTTGGTCCTCTGTGTGCATAGGCCATAAGGCAACCCTGATTATGCGCCCCTATGATCGCTGCGCCCTAGGCGGCCGCCTAGGTTCGCCTAAAGGACGGAACGGCCCTGCTTCCAATCTTTCACTGCCCCCATACTGACCCTTTGCTGGGTGTCCACTTCAAATTTCCAATATGTATACAGACTATACTTTTGGGATCATTAATATACACGTATACTGTAGCAGATACAATGTATTACACATGCAAGCAAAGCAATTACTGAATTTTTATTTTTCGGACACAACTAAAATCGAAAACTTTTGTCAATAACTTGCATTGTGTACATGTTATATCGCTTTAATATTAAGGACATTCAGGCGATCGTTCAAAAGTTGTGGTATTTTCCCACCGTGTTTGTTATCGTGTCATGCCAGTTGGAAGTTTTTGTAACCTGCTTCGTATTAAGGCCAGTTTTTCACGATATCATCCACCATCTTGGGAATCAGGCCGGCCTCACCAAAAATCGAGCATTAACCCATGTTATGCAATGCAATTTTACTCGCAGCGAAGCAAGGCTAGTGAAGCTGATTTTTTGCCGATTAAATTTTACAAGGATTACTTAAATACATATAGTAATAAATTCTGCACGAATCCTTGTTGTAACTGAAGATTCATTCCTGGTGATTTCATTCATTCCTGGTGATTTCTGATGAATTTACACTGTCGTTGTCAAGAAAAAGGATGACTTTTTGTTGTATGATCACGCTTATGCGCATGTGCAGATGTGACCTCGCAATAACGTTTGGAGTTTGAGCTGTTTACCGTCCATGGTTACGATGTTTTTAAAAAATAGAGGACATCAAGACGGTATTTTTCCCCTGGTACCGTATTAAGCCTGGGCATGCGCATAAGCGTGGTCACGCAGCTAAATTACAATATATTTAAAATTTGCAGGGAAAAGATGCAAATGAGAAATAATATTAGTGGTCATCTTGTATCCAAATAAACGTCCTTTATTGACCATCATGCATAACAAAGGTTTAAAAAAGCATGTACGCTGCATATTTTAAATAGTGTTTTGCTTTATAAAAGGATAAAATATATTACTGATTAAAAAAAGTTGAAAGAATGATTCGCAGATGCATTATATAGAAATAAACGAAACGATAATTTGCCACAATGTAATGTCACATGTTTGGCAATGTATTGATTTTTATTGAACCATTAAATTTTAATACATAACTGACATGACTTTACGACATTGAAACGAGTCGCGTTTAATTTTCATTTCTATTTCATAAGTCGTCCACAAACTTATGGCCATCCAGAAATGATGTCACACAATTTTTTAAACCCCACCCCACCCCATATTTCTCATCTTTTCACAAATTTTTCGCTCCCAACAACACCTTCCTATCAAAATAATGAGGCCATATTTCGTTTCGATTAGCATTTAGTACATCAGTAAAATAATCAGCTTAGATATGTAAAACAAAAATTTAATGTGTTAAAACATATATTTCCTGACTTTTCCAGGTTTTACAAAGATTTTTCTAACCAGTGACAGTTTCGAAAACTGACATGGACTATTTTGCTAAATTGACACAGGAACATATATGGCAAAATTTTGTAATGACAAATTTAATAATTTTTTGCATGACGTTTTGTTGTAAAAATTAATAATTTTGTATTCGGAAAATTTTGACAATTGGTCCTCGGAAAACGAGGCAAAGTTTAAAATGTTATGCTCAGAAAACATGGAAAATGTTGTGGAAAACCTAAATAAGTTTGCAAATTTGTCCTAGGATAACGTAGGAAATATCACGATTTTGTCCTTCAGAATACGTGGCAAATTTCGCAATTTTTTCCCTAGGAAAATCTGTCAAATTTCGCAATTTTATGCCCAAAAAACGTCAACAATTTGGTCATTTTGTCCTCGTAAAACGTTGACAATTTTGCACTTTTGTCCTCATTAAATGTGGAAAATTTTACAAAGTTGCACTGGTAAAACATCAAATGGCCTTTAAGCTAACCGTGAATTTAGCATTAGTTTTTAGTTGCAACAACATGACTACATGTAAGTTGAATTTCCCTGACTATTTCAAAATAAGCCAGTTTTCTATGACTTTTCCAGGTGTTCGAGATCTGTGGGTACCCTTTATCAGTCCATGGAAATTCTATTCTGTCATAATTTTATTAAATGTTACGAAATGAAAAATGTAAAATGAAAAGCTTTTTTTAGTACTAAATGTGCACACTATTTAAAGTATTATAAAATAACTTTACACAGAGCACTGGATAAACCTTGTGTGAAAAGTGGACGAAGATAAGATGGAACCCTTACCTGACCCTAGAATTCCCAAAAGCCCTACTAACATGCTGTCAAGCAATAAACCCTGAAAAAATATCAACTGACCAGAAATACAGCAGTTTCCTCAACATGTTAATGCTAGTAAACTCCCAGTTAGGTTTACTAAAGCAGGAATCCACCTGCCTAAAACTTAAATGGGCAACACACAGCAGCTGATATATTGAAAAACAGCCCAAATCTCCCCACCCTTAAACTTTACCAAGACAGTAAACAAGAATTTTAAGACATGTGTATAAGAACAAAATCACCCTTCACACTATCATTGCACAACAAAATTATACAAGCCAAAGATTCATCCCAGTTTTAGCCACTAATCGGAAAATACCGAACACACCAAATCACCTCCACTTATTAAAAAACAAGACTGGAAAAACAATTTCACCACCCTATACAAACCTCACCCAAAACTCCAGCTAAGGAAAATAAAATCCTACCTAACAAAAATGCAAACATTACACCCATTAACACTACCTCCATCCACCTTGTCTTGGGAACTCCCAATGACCATAGATAAAATACATATTGCCTAAAAAGGAATAAAACTTAACAAGGCTCCTGGATTAGACTTTATTTTACCCGAAATGATCCATAACACCCCACATCAGATCACTTTTTCATCCTATTAATTTTTAACAATATTCTACAAACTCACAACTTTCCATCGGGTACGTACAAGACGAGCTTTAAGTTTCGGTTTCCAGTTGCAAGCCGTGACTAGCGCATGCGCATTCGAATAAAAT
>JAQGBX010004671.1:0-14907 GCA_034698745.1 Megaphyllum sjaelandicum | reverse complement strand
TAGCTGATGCGCAGGCTATGTAAGCTGAATTAAGAAATCCCCATATGTTGACATCCGGACGTCCGGTTTCCCTGAACTCTCCCCTGTCCGCCTGTGTCCCATTTTCACACCCCCCCCCCCCTCCCCCCCTTGGCCGGACGTCCTTTATGGATGGCCCCTTATTGGCAATTAGTTTTATACATTAAGGGTACTCATGGGAGGCGTTGAATTGTGCTCGGTATGCAAAAGTGTTTTTGAAGAGCCAAGCCACGTGACCAAATCCTGAATATTCATTGGCATTCGTTGAATTGTACCCAAATCAAGCACAATTCAACGCCTCTCTAAGTACCCTTAATCAGTTGTGCGTGCAATGGATGAAAACGGCCGTCGCTCATGCGCAGACAAGATTGTTATACATGTACGTCATTTCTACTTTTTAACTGTGAAAAACGGAATGGACGAGAGCTACATTAAATAGCCTCTATTACGCGTCGTAATAAAATGTCATTCATTAATTGTACTGTGTAATCTATGGTAAAATAAATTGATAACGCCCGTCAACGACCGTTTTTGTCTTCAATTGGATTATTTTGAACAGTGCCTAAATTTCCGCATTTCTTGAATTGCATAATTTATGGGTGATCGACGTTTTTTTTTTTTCCATTGTCAGATACTTACACGGCACCCAAGTTATTGTTTACCCATCTTATTATAGTACTGCCTCACAATGAGAGATTTTTTGTTGGTTGTTTTGAGACGTCCGTACGAAACCAGTATGCATTTATGGTATCTGAGAAGTTTCTTTGTAATAAAATACCAAGGGTCGTTGCCCTTTGCAATGATCATTGCCACCACCAAGATTTGAAAGCATGGGTTTTTAATTTTTTTTGTCACTTTTGTAATGCTGCTTCGATAATTCTCAAGCTTTTTGAAGTTATCATAATTCATGCCCTTGCAAGGTCAACTATATAGGGGCAACACACTCATCTTGAAGCATCATGACGAGCTTTTTGAATTTTTGGACCTTCTTAATCGAAAGAATTTCATAGCGCAACTTCGCCGTTTAAGAAATATCGAATTCTCTAGTGAACGGTTTTTTATCATTATTAGCCGTAGCAATTGCATGCACAATTCAGTCGATACATGTATAGCTGCGATATTTTTAAACCAAAATTTTTAAAATTTGATCGATATACTGTAAATAAATATGCTCATTTTGTGTTCCCGTCAGATGGAATTGTGCTTCCTTAATTCCAGGATCAAAATGCATGCAGTTCATATTTAAACAATTGGAAACTATTGATGTGCATTATATTCCATTACAGATTCTTCAGGCATTCTTTTTGATACTCGCACTAAGGCTGTGATGACAACGCTTGCTCATGGCAACCAAGAATTGATCAAAGAAAAGGTAATTACTACAGACGCGTCAATTCGCGAGGTTTGAGGGAAGCCTTCAATACCCCCATCAAGATAACTAATTTTTGGAATGTTGAACAAATGCTGACGCCCCCTGACTCTCATTAGCGCCCATTATAGGAGGAAGAAAAAGCTGAATGTACACCTGTTATGTAATTAGTGTTTATAAGATAATCATCCCTTATAATTTTCCAAGGCATTAAATAATTTAATCATAGTTTTCCGTCCGAAATAAATGAAAAATGGCATAAGATCGATGCATGCTGTTCATTTTGCAAACTCTTGTAATATTTAGAATTTACTTAATATTGAGTAGAAATATTTACAACCCACTTTCATTTTATGGCCTGAATTCCAATATACAGTATGCGTGTATTTTTAATGTAAAATGCACGTATTGTAACCTGATGAGCGACATCGTTCGCATAATACGTAATGGTAAGCTGTCATATTGGATAACTCAGTATTATAATGGAACATTTTCAATGCACCAGGGCATTATCCAAACCTGAAAGTTTACGTTTTATGGAAATTGTTCTGAAATAATTTTACAAAACGTTTCAGTTTTTCTAATCAAACGAATTAATATCTTTGTTGCATAATTAGACTTTTCAGTTTCTAGGCTCTAATATTGTAATAACTATATCAATACTGAATTTTTTTTTGTCGTTTTTTTGTATTTTTTTTTACTGTTTGTTAGGCTGACTAAATATATTTAGTTTATTTTACCAACTTACAGTGTAAGTGTGCAAGATATGCACGTTGTTCTCAGACTGGTTGTATTGGCTTTTAATTTGAAAGTGGGAATTAAAATAGCAATGTTTTGAAGGAAAAACTATGTCACAATAAGGTTTAAAGTTGAAGCGATTTGTTGCCTACACTATTTGATTTTATTCAGTACTCGGGTGTCGTCTTCAATTTATTCAGATTGAAATTCAACAAACGTCTTCAAACATGACCTTGTACTATCACCAAGATATTGGTTTCAGTCAAATAATATTGTATAATGGCCAAATGCATTGACGCCGTATTTTCAAACAATAAACAAAAAAAAATTGCATGTGAAATTATGTTTAATTCATATACAGTATGGTAGTAATTAGGCGACAATAATGGTCGTCTTCTTCAAATCTGTTAGTTAATCATATTGCATGCATTTAATCTTGCCCAAAACCAGTTGATTTCAATTTGGGACATTATTGGGACATAGCATGCACTGCACGTCACTATATTCGTTGCATGTCTCAACACTTTCAATTTGAAAATTTATAATACGAGAATATTCAGATACTGAATCATGTTGTATGATCGTAATTTATTATAATAGTAGGTTAATTATTAAAATAATTAATCTAGCATTGGAAATGTTTAAAATGATGAATATAAAGAAATGTTTTGGCTTTATTGCATTTTTAGATATCTGCTGTAAGGGAAGTCATACCTGCTAGGAGCAACCATGAAATAACATTAGTTTTACAATATTATGAATACAATGTGAGTGAAGCAATAGCAGCTTTTATTCAAGGTAAGTTTCCATTTTTTTAGACTCGTTCCATAGTGAGGTTTTGTTTAGTTGAGGACATTTATGGGCATATGAATAACGTCTTATTTTGTATAAATATTAAGATGGAGCAGCAGATGCCTTGAAGGCTTGGAACCACACTGGGAGCAAGGTATGTTGGTATGCTAATTGTATATGGCCAAACAAGTTTTCGTTGTTGATAATCATCATCATTAATGAGTTTGAGCACGCTTTTCTGCTTTCGTCATCCATGCTATTCAAATTGTGTAAACTCAATAATTGTTGTACTTCAACTAAGTACTTTAAAGTCAGCAAGGCAAATTTAAGTCTTTTAAAAAAACCTTTGTGGTGTAATTCCCTTGCCTTGACCTCAAGGGACTTATCTACCATTGTTGAGAATCAAATTCCAATCCAGTATATTATTCTGTAAAATAATTCCATTTTAATTAACAATGTTTTTTTACGTTATTTCAAGGTTTTTTTAATCTTCTGATTGCTCATTAAGTCCATGAACATGTCTTTTATGTTATCAACGCTCTGAATTTGCATGGTTATTAAATTAATAAATTTATTTTACCTAGCTGCCTTGTTTCTTTGATGTTTCAGGTTTATTCGATATAAGCTCGCTACAAATACCCCTTCAACTTTAAAGTAGAGATTGACGATCTGAACTTCAGAGTCGAGTTTAGCTAGTTTTAATTGGAATTTATTACTTATATTTCATTACAAGTATTTAATGCGCGCTTAAATAGCCCGAGGCTTTGTCGATTGATTCAAGTTAGTTGTTTTCAGATTTGTAATTGTTGAAGTTCTGAGTCTCACAGTCCAGAAATAGTTGCCCAAACTCGGCATTTCAACACCAAAAATCTGTTTCGACTCGAAAACTCACAGAAGTATAGCATGCCCAGTCATCTCTACTGCAAACATCCACTCATAAGCCATATCACATGGTTGAAATTTATTTTGTTTGCTTTAAAAATTGGATTTGATTTACTCTTCACTTAAAATTAACTTACATCAGTAATTGTCAATATTATTTTTGATAAAAGTTTTAGTGGGACAGTAGTTTGGACTATGTAAACTGCTACATATTTTTACAGTATAATCCATTCTCTTGCATTTATGGTCTGCTTTGTATTTTTTGTTCTCACAACCCGTTAATTTTCCCTATTACAGCCTGCAAAGAAGAAGAACAAGAAAAAAAACTTGAACAAACAACCTCTTGGTGCCTCTGAAACCAACCACAACACCATTGCAGACGACAATGGCAAAAACAATACCTCGTTTGGATTGGGTTACATAGAAGAGGGTAATGATCTTAGTCATTACATTGATTTTGATAGCGATTTTTATCTTTTTCTTCATAACGTTTGGTTGAAATGCATTGCAGGTCTTCAAAAAACCTTTCATAATGGAACAGTGTATGACCCACTAATCTCCGAAGTGCCTGATGACAAATCTGATGACAACAGTAGTGTTATGACAGAAAATTCTGAAATGCAACAGCCACTCGCTGTTCATCCTAATCACAAGTCCAGGTTTGTTATTTGCCAACTTTTCTGTAGAAAAAAAATACATTTTGAAATATTTCAAATTCTGATGGTATTTTCGTCATTGCCATTAGTTCCACCAAGTTCTCCAGCACATCTAGCAACAGTAACTCAAGACAGAACTCGATATCCATTAGTGATGATTTGTCATTATCCAAGAACAGCAGAGGAAAAAAAAGTGCGTCATAGTAAATGTATTAACATTTTAATACCTTAGTATATTTACACTGACTGTCACAAAGTTTAACATAGTAGCCATTTTCAACTTGTATGCATAAACGAAATACAAGTTTGAAAATGTTTGAATTTTTTTAAAACATCCTGAGGTTAATTAAAATGGATAGCCTACATATGTATCCATTTTAATTAACCTCAGAATGTATCAATGTTTTAAAAAATTCAAACATTTTCAAACTTGTATCCAAAAGCAATCCAAATCGACATATGTCGATTTGGATTGCTTTTTAAGCTGGGTAACAAAAGTTAAGGAAAGGAGAGCGCTCCTTTTTCAATTTGTGGAACCCCTGTCATATTGTATGTTTAGTGTTGCTGACGTCCAGTAAACAAGCAGAGAATGGCGTACGATATAATTACACTTTATTTACACTGAGATCAACTAATTACAAATAATAGGAGAATTACACTGAGGCCACGTGGCCGTTCGGAATGAAGACCGCGGAACAAGGGCTAGCGCGTGCTGAGCCACGTGTCCGTCTGGAGGTCGAGATGGTCGGGCGTCGTCCCTTTATATCCAGGTGCAGCCCCACCTGGTGGTCACTTCCCATGATCTATGGCGCCTCTGACCTCGGGGTGGGCTGACCATAGTGTCCGTCCGTGGTCGCCACATATGTAATGGGTGTGTGCAAAGAAAAATATTTGCACAAATGTACAGTAGAACTCCAATTATCCGAATCAATTGGGACCGGACCCATTCGGATAATTGGATTTTTTCTGAAAAAAAGGGTAGAAATATTATGTATTTTAAGGAAAAAGAGCTTATTTTCGGTACTGTATACATTTTTAATTAATTAAATGAAAAGGTAACACTTTTACATGTTAAATAGCGTATGTACTTACAAGTGATGTACATTAGTTCATGTGCACTGTAAATGAAAGTCATTGTTTGCTGAACATCTCAGTCAAAGTAAGGTGTTTGACTGTCTTGATCCGTTTTTGGGCAGCCAATGCGAATCACAGTACATGTATGTACGTTTCCGCCTTAAATTTATTTTCGGAAGGTGATTCGGATAGTCGGAGTTCGGATAATTGGAGTTCTACTGTACATCATCTTTAAAATACTTCATTTTTAAATCCAATTTCACGCTAGCAATTGAAGGGTTGTCATTTTTGTCACAATTAAAAGTTTCAGTAACATAAGAATTTGGATATAGCATGGACCATGGTATTTTCCTGCACACCAGGCAGTCATGGTGCATTCATTGCAACTTTCTATAGAAGCTTGCTCGTCATTAAATTCATTTCATTACTTATTTACTCAGGTTTAGAGAAGTCCATCAAAGAGCTGAGCCGACACTCCTTGTCTTTCCAAAGATCAGGAAACTTACTTAATGAGGAAATCGAGAAATCTCAGAAAAGAATCCAGCAGTCATTTCGAGAATTGCACCAAGTGTAAGGCCTGCTTTGGCATTACCTTCTGTGATATTTGCTGCACTAAATGAATTGTTTTTATTTATTTAAATTGCTTAAATCTTAGATTGGATCAAAGAGAAAAGGAATTAACAAAAGCACTTACAAATGTAAAACAACAAGCCTGTAAGTAACAAGTTATTTTCTAACGCTTCGTGTAGCTCGGTTGGCGTGTTTGCTAATTTTGTGCTGAAATGTCTTTGTCCATATGATAATGCCATGTTCAATAAATAATAGTTTTTTTCACTATTGGAAACCATCACAGTCTTTGATGTTTTGAAGGAAAAAAATATAGACCTGCCAAAAATTGTTTAAAAGGAAAATCAATTTTATACTTTGACCATGATCAAAAATTAAAAAATTGCGCATTAATAAATAATTCTTTTAACTAAGTTAATAATTATCGAAGGAAATGTGGGATTTTGTCCTGTCAGCTTAAAATAAAATGACCTTTTTACACTAAATGAAGGCAAAAAAAATTGAAACAACGCATTAATTTTTGAAATTCGTAAACGTGCCTTGATATTTACAATTTTAATGTTTTGGTTATGTAGCTGATTTATTACACACAAGGCAAGATCAAGTAGCGAAGTTGAAAATCGGGATTGACCGAAGTGATGGGAAGTCGGATGCCGAATTAAATGAACTTCGCATAGACATCAAGGTAGAATTTTAATTAGTTTGATAATTTAGCTTTCAAAAGATATGGAAATAGATCCTCGTCAAAAATCCATAACCAACCAGTCAACCTTTAAAAGTTATAACCCGGGCTTTTGTTCTAATAGCACTTTGTGAGTGAGAGGAAATTTGATGATGAGCTTTGTCGCACTGTTCGATTTGTCAGGGACCATGACAAACTACTAAAGGTGTGTTTTACTAAAGATTGTTCATAAATACCTAAGACTGTTCATAAATAGTATATTATTGGCTTTGCTAACTTTAACTTATCATTGTCGCTAGGAAATTAAATTGTATGGCGAAGTTGTTCCTGTTAAAAACAACTACACGCAAAGAAGGCAGTCGGTATCATCAAATGCAAGCTCTCTCGCGCAGTCGGAGGCTTCAAGTAATGCAAAGTCAACAGCAGGTGGTGATTTTTGAATTTAAATTGGCATTTTTTAAAACACTTTAAAACACTTAAAAATGCTTGAAAATTGTTGAAAAACTGCAATTTTAATTGGATGATTTATGATCATTTGGTTCAGTACTTTAAATTATTTTAATTAGAGTTGTATTCCCCTTATTATTATTATTATTTCTTTGCAGCTCCAGTTGTTAATTCATATACTGTACCTGGATCGAGTATCACAATTTCATCAACAACGATGAATTCCAGTGAGCTCGCTGAACTACAAAAAAAATTGCAAGAATCTTTAAGGCTGCAGGTTAATATTCACAAAATAATTAATTTATGAGGATGATTACAAATCAGATGGTGACAATTTTTATTTTGAAAACAAATACAGGGATTACCAGGAAGTCCAACAGCATGTATTGTATCTGGCCAGGGTCATTCAACAATCATGCCAAGTTTGCCAACACCAATTACTAAAGGGATTGCACAAGTTAACGGTAGTACCCCAGATACCAGGCAACAAGGAGGCAGGGGGAGAAAAAAAATTGGCGGTGAAGCAAAGACTCCTATGACTAAAGCAAATCCTGGTCAGAATAATCAGAAGAATTTCAAACGAGGCAATGGTCAAATTCAACGTGGTTCTACTAATCAGATTCCCAACTGAAATCGGCGATTCAAAATGGCTTTCAGAGCGTCTGAGATGAGCTTTTTGTAATTTTTTTTCCACTTAATGACTGTGGCACAATTATTTCTGCATTATGCAGCCTTGCGAGGATTCCTATGGAAACGCAACCACTCTGGTCGAATTATTTTCGTGGGACAGCAAATTAAGCAGTTTCAGAATTATGTCTGGTGATTTTTTTGAGTCACCATCAAAATAAGCTTATGCTGCAATAGCAACCACAAAATTGTTAACCAAATGAACTGTTATTTTTTTTTATTATTTCAAAATGCAATAATGCATCGCTGTTGAACTGCGATTCAATCCTCAACTCAGAAAAGGTATTTTTGGGTTGTTCTCACGTTATGTAAGCTCCTGATTTCAGTTGTAAAACGTGATGTGCAAGGTTTTTGCCCAGTTTGCAGACCGCACCTGTGTTTCACTTTGTGATAACATGAAAATGCAGGACACTTATCTAATGAGCAGCAATAAAGCTAACATGGAGTAACATTTCAGTTTACCATTATTTTATGAAATTTACTGCATCTTCATAATATTATTGTTGTCAACTTCATTGGATAGTGAGAAGTAAGTGATGGAGTTTTGCATAATTATTTAACTCCATAGAAGAGAGTGAATGTGGTGTTATGGTATGAATATACATTGCATTCTAGTATTTTCAGGAGTTACGGAAAAACTAACAACTTTGTGATTGTACTTCATGTGTTGTGAACCTTCAGGATTGCATAAGGCCTGATATATTTAACCCTAGAACACCTTGGATACATTTTTCAAACATGGTTAACCAACATAGGTCTGAACAGACTCAATTTTTAAAAATATGCTGAAAATAGGAAATTTACAAAACCATGAAATACGAGTAAAAACGCCTATTATATTTTTAAAACATTTAATTTTTTATTAAGAAATAAGACATGAAACATGTACCAAGATGGGTTTTCAGAGATCACCCATTCGCGGTAGACCCCATGTTTTCACATTTTTGACAAATAATCTCCATATTTCTTTTGGAATGTTTATTGCGAGTAAGTTTCATGCATTTTTCTAAACATCGTTGTCTTACAATATCATACTTCAAAAACTTTAAAAAAAATTGATGAAACAATATCCGGACAAAAAAAATACGCATACTGTATGTTTATGTTTGGCTTTTTTTAAAAAAGAAGCGAATCCCAGGTCTCTCCAGACCCATGTTGGGTGTCTTAGACTGTCCCTAAATACAGGCGGTTTTAGGCATGCAAAAATTAATTGCAAATTTTACAAAAAGAATAGCTTCAGCTTTGATTTAAAAATAAACGTGCTAAGCAATAACGACGTCAGAAGTACAGTGTGTGATATCTGAAGAAAGTCAACATGTAATCTCATATCCGCCGCCAATTGTTCGGCAGCTTAATTCGAACGTAATTAATATGTGCACCATTTCTAGAATTTGGAGCGTCTAGCTGAAACTGACGGGTTCCTCCATGAGGAGTTTTGCAATATTTTTAATTGCTAGCAGTGCCACCTTCAACCAATGGCGGGGGAAGGGGCAGGCCAGGGCTGGGCCAGGGAGAAGGTTGTGTAAAGGGAGCATGCAGCGCCGTTCCAAGGGAACCTTGCACTCTTCCTCCCCCCCTCCTTCCTACCTAAGCCTGGGACATAAGGAAACTGTTTCTGGCCGTGGATGCGCATATGGCGAATTTGATTGGGCCAAAAAATCTGCACTAGTGCAGGCTACAAAGTGAGGCATAAGTCTGCATAATCGGCAGTATTGCAGGCAGCAGGCGCTAAAAGACTTTACAGACTTATGCCTCACCTTGTAGCTTACACTAGTGCAGATTTTTTGGCCCAATCAAATTCGTCATTAGTTATTTGGTTCCAAGCCCGCGGTTCTACGGAACCCCGTTGCGGAAAATTACTTTTGTTTTCTACGTTGTGACGTAAAACGCGTACAAAACGAAAAAAAAATGTTTTGCTATTTGCTTCATGGCCCACCTTTATAGGGTTGCTACCGAAACTAGACATCTAATTTCCCTGACATTCCCTGACAAATTTTACCATTTTCCCTGACAAGAATGTACCATTTTTCATTTTTTCTTACTTGTTTGTTACAATTTTTATATCACCTTGTAAAAACAAGTATTTAAAAAAAAATTATGAATGAATTTTTAGTTAAAGAAAATTAGAGAAATCAGATTTAACCATAGTTCTTGGAAATTTGTTTTCGGAAAAACATGAAAAATTTGGGAAAACGTGAAATTTTTTTAAAATTTGCACTCAGGAAAACGTTGACCATTTAAAAAATTTGTTCTCGGAAAAACGTTGACCATTTTAAAAATTTGTTCTCGGAAAACCGTGGCAAATTTTGCTAATTTGAACTCGGGAGAGCGTGGACATTTTGCAAATTTGAACTCAGGAGAACGTGGAAAATTTTACAAATTTGAACTCGAGAAAACGTGGAAAATTTTGCAAATTGATTGTCGGTAACAATCAATTAAAAGGACTATTGTTTTTGGAAAGCTTTGAGAAATTCCATAAATCAGCGTCATTTTAATTTATCTTTGCCCACTTTTGTATTTTAACACCCTGTGGGCAATATTTGACCTAGGGTTTCAGTTATGTTTAGTAATTTTTTCAATGGTCATCTGCGATGGTCGTAATCCCTCCCTGCAACTGTCCGTGACTTATCATTAAACCTTCCTATATTTTCTATACGCGAACGTCTTATTTGAACGCCTCTCCAACATTGAAATATGCCTTTTTGAAGCTGATGCCAATTGTCACTAGGGTGTGGTGTTGTTAAATTAGAGGGCGCCTTTCTTTAAAATTTTTGGGACACTACGTGCATAGGCCATCACAAGTCGACCCTGAATTTGCGCCCCAAAGATCGACAAAATTAACATGTGTTATTGATTTTTGAAAATTCTAGAAGATCAAAGAAATGGCCAAAATTACAGGATACTAATATCAGCATACTGTAGAAGGGTATTTGACTTACATGTACGTAAACATTGAGAGGTTAAATCATCGTATCCTGTAATCTGTTTCTTTGATCATTTGGGTTTAAAGATGCACGTACTCACTGTACAATACAATTTGTGAGTTTTTGATCTTTACTGTTTTCTGTTTATAAAATTTACATGAATGGACAATTTGCGACACAAATCCTTACCGAGAACAAATTTGAAAATTTTTGAAACGTTTCCGAGGAAACATTTACAAAATTTTCATAAATTTCCGAATACAAATTTACAACATATTTAACATTTGCCAAAAAGTCGAGATACGTATACAATTTTCAACCCTTTCTGAATCGAACTTAGCAAAATTGTCGACTTTTCCCCCAGACAACTTGTCAACATTTTCTGTTAGGACAGTTCTGAAAAATGTTCAGCTTTTTCCAGGGACAAATTTTATAAAGTTTCTGAATTTTCTAAGGACCAATTTGAAAATACCAGATATTTAAAAAATGTGCCAAGTAAATTTTGGCAAAAAAAAAATGGAGAAGGGATCGAAAGCACTAGTATACGTGTCGAAAGGGCCAAAAAGAAACGATGCACCCACAAATATAGGCTACTGTAATTCCTTTCAGAGGACCTGTTGTCAAGGTCGATGCATTCTCTCGCAAAAGTCACGACAGAAGATTTGACGCAATGTCCAATGCATTTGGTTTAGTTTTAAATTATAATTAACAAATAAATTGAATGAGGTTTTTTGTTTCGTTGGGAACACCGTGGTTGGGAATTTATGCAGCATCCACGTACGCAGGTGAGTGACAGGTTGCCTACAATTAGTTTACAAGCGCAGGGCGTGGCTGAGGACGAGTTGATATCTGCAAACCAACAGGTCGGCGCTGCAGTGTTTTCCCACCAGAACATCAAATTTTGTGCCACTTGCATTATGCATACAGTGCTTTGAGGGGAAAACAAGGGTTATCTAGGGTTATCAACATTGTGGCGCCCTCTTTCGGTAGCTGCGATTTTTCGCATTGTGCTTCTAGCGTTCAAACGGTGTTGTTCGGCCGATGATTTGTTGCCTCCGCACTAATTCGTAAAAATGCGATAAATATTTCAAATCTAGCTTACCATACGCGATTCTGACGCGAGAAAGTGTGACAGGGGTGTCAGGAATAAGAATTTCACGTCTTTACAACCAATAAAGTGGATATTCGGAATTTATAACCGCGCTTTCGAAGATCTGTGAAATGATGATCATGTGCAAATCCATCTCTGTGATGCCAGAAGACAATTCTTTCGGATATCACTGATAGTCTTTCGGCTTTGTACCTCCAAAAACATCGAAACATGAATAAAAATTGGTGGATAATTGTCTCGGTGACCTTATTGTGGCTATCTCTCGATGAAGTATTCACGTCGGAAATTTCTGAAGGTAAGCTTACGAGACGAGCAATATTTTATTCCTTTTTCATTATTTTCCGCATCGCACGAAATTATTCTTCGCAGATTTGATCGTTTTTCTCGACCGACTTTGCGATTGGGCTGAAGAAATGCGAGCATAGGACTAAAGAATTCCGCATAATGGAATTTATGCCCATATTGGGCCGGCCTGAATCGGTCTAATGAATTGTCTTTGTTTTTGACGCAGTCTTGCCGATTATCTTCTTGGGCTTATAAACGAAAGAGGGTCGCGTTTTTCAACCTTTTTAGAATTCAGGGTCCACGATGATCGACGTTACCCCACGCTAATGTTTGCCCTCTTCCATCAGCTCGCACAAGCCATGCTCCTTTTATGGCCCCGGGTTCTGAAAAGCGGTCACGCATCGGCAGATTTTCCAAAATCCAAGAACTGAAAGGGCCCCTTGGTTCGGTTCATGGGAGGTGCAGTTATCACTCAAAGGGGAGACTCGTGTGGCTCTTCCCCCCTCTGCAAATGTTTCTCTGTCAAACGCTTTGTTTTTTTTTCACCTTGCTTGAACAGTACTGGTCGTACTGTTCATGCTATTTCTATTGTGGCAGCATCCAGTTATAGTCAATGTCCGAAGTTCATTCAATGCAGACAATATGCATGCATTATCTTCATTATGAAGCTCCCACTTTCTGGACCTTTATTTGGGGAAATTCATTTGCATAACCTTGTACCTGGACGCCAATGTCTGCCTAATGACAATTTTATATGGTAACCTCTTTTCTGGAGTGCAACTCCTGCCCTGTTGACAGCCATAACCGTCACCCTGTAATGTAATGCAGCTGTCGAGATCAATTATTAATTTTTTGAGGCAGCTTCCTCAATTGAAGCATGGAATTCAATAAAGCCCGATTCAATAACTTTGATTCATGGTTTAAGTAGACGCTTCCTCTGGACTGTTCAGCCGTTCCGGATTGCGCATTTTCGCCTTTGCTGACAAACAGTCGAGTCGACAAGTGAAAAAGACCGTTTATCAATTCTGACGTTGTCCATCTTCGTTAGATCTTGCGTGCCTTTGAAAACTGAGCAAGAGCTTTCTCCGGTTGTGCTGCGTAATTGCACGGATGACCTATGGTGACCCTCGGGTGATCTTCCTATGACAATTTCCTTTCACGGTTGCACTCATTTTCATGAGCCTTTCATTCATCGTTGTCGTAATACAAAGGCAACTTTTTTTTTGTCGAGGAGAGCCCCAAAAGCTCCCGAGTTATATTTAGAAAGTTGTATTGATAAATTTGGTTTCGGATCTTAGGCCTGTTTATGTTTAAGCTCTCTAGTGGCCTGGCCTGGTCAAGGTTGAACGAAGGCGGGTGGCGACGACGCGTCAAATTGATGGCTTTTGGTATCACCGTGGTAACCGAACCTACACATGGACGGCCTTGACGTTCGGAGGCATGGCTCGTGTCGCATCTCGAGTGCAAAATCTACCTCATCACTTTGATGGACCGTGTGACACGTTCGTTCTCCACAAAATACAATCAATGGCTTCGCTTCAGCAGTTATGCCCAACTGGAAGAATTTAGCATCAGTTCAAGCGCGCTTAATCCTCGGCGTTATTTAATGACTTCAAATGAAAGCCAATTCCCTCGGGTATTCGTTATCTTGACTATAGCCATATGCTGTACGTTATTTATTTCAATAAGGGGCCATTCAAAAAGGACGTCCTCAAAATGTTTACAATATTGGACTCCCCTACCACCCTGTCCGCATTGTGTCCGGTCAATCAGGACCCTGAGGCCTCCTCCCCCCATTCGGACGTCCGAAAACGTAAATTTTGTAGGCCTACTCTGAAAAGGTTGAAAATTGTACCAATCTGTCCTCAGAATCTGTTGGAAATTTTACCGATTTGTCCTCAGAATCTGTTGGAAATTTTACAAAATTCTACTCGGAAACTGGTGAAAATTGTACAAATTTTTACTCGAAAACAGTTAAAATGTTGAAGGTTTGTTCTCGGGAAAAGTTGGACATTTTAGAAAATTTGTCCTCGAAAATACGTGGAAAAATTTGTAAAGTTGACCTCGGAAAAAGTTGAAAATTTATGCTCGAGAAAAATGAAAATTTTGCAAATGGACCCTGATCGAGCTTATACATGTACGTTCTGACTTTTCCAGGACTGGAGTACCCTGTTTACTGACTTTTGCAATTTATAACCCACCATGTACATGTATGCGATATTGCGCTCACTTTCCCTTTTACTTTGGGAACTGATTTTATCTGGCATTTTTTTTTCCTTCAAGTGGACTTTCGAGATGATCATACCCCCCCCATGGTGCCCGTGACTCAAGCTATCCCCTACCTGATGACGTCCTTTTCAATGGCCCCTAAGGTGTATGATACGCACATTTGCGACATTCTGAAATGAAGCGCTTTAGGAATTACACGCATGTCGATTGTCGGTATGCAACTGAAACTCGCTAGAGGCGGAATCCGTGCCTGGCAAACAAAGTTACAATTTGTGGCAGACGTCCAGGATCTGGACAGGCTGCTAAAACTTCTCAGAATGGGTCCCGAAGGACCCAGTTTACATCCTGCATGAATGAAGGTGGCTTGGGGGTTAGCATCCTCGTCTTGCATTCGGTAGACTCAGGTTCGATTCCCGGGTCGGCTATCTTCGATTGTGGTTTTCATG
>JAQGBX010004670.1:0-14907 GCA_034698745.1 Megaphyllum sjaelandicum | reverse complement strand
CAACACATGACACATTTATTTACGACTATTGTCACAAGGTGTCCGAGTAATCGGTATGGTAATCAGACTTGCTTATAGCCACCGGGGGCGCTTAATGAAGGCCCGGCGCTTATTTGCAAATTTCGGGGAATCCCCCTGGCGATTATTAAAGGCAGGCGGCTATTGCAGGTCCGGCGCTTAATACCGTATTTATGGTAGTTTGAGTTATTGATATTCAAAAACTGGCTATTGTGCAAATAATCCTCATTATCCTCTAATGAAATCGTTCAAATGGATGATTAATTTACTATACGAATTCTTGGAATAGTGAAACTGCCTTCCATTTATCAAAGAATTTAATTTTGCGTTTTCGAAACGTTGCATAAGAGAATTAAATAAAATAGTGTGTAATTTGCAAAGCCTTGTGATGCTTTAAATTATAACAACATGCAATGACTTGAAGGAATGGAATTTATAAATTTTGTGACTACCGGTATACGTCAATGGATGCATAGTCTGAAATAAACCTATTTAATGGGTTGGAAAAGTTCCGTGTTATTTCCTTCAAATTGCATATTAAATGAACAGATTCATGTAAAGCACCGCTACATTAGAATCGATTCAATGAATTGATTGTGCTGTCCACTTATCTGTTTGTCGTGTGCAATGACGCATGGTAAATGCAATTATTACTTTATGACACTTATGTCGCGGAAATGTGTATTCAAGAGTTTTGGCAGAAGTTTTATTAAATGGAATGAGAGATTACTGTTGTTTTACAAGTAATTAATATGAAACACTGGAAACGACGACACATTATATAGGTTGTTGTATTCAATGGATTTTTAAAACATTGATTAAGAGATAAGAACTACGATTGAAGTTCATGTGAACTCGGTCGTGATATCAGCATACACATTGTATACTGTTGATGTTAGTAACGTGCGGCGCTAGCAACACGCACGTGGTGCACGGTGTTAGATGTAGAGCCTTGCTCTTTAGGTAATCTCTCTCACGTAGGTGATGGCCCTTAAAAGGGCCGGGGAAGGGAAAGGCAGGAGATACAGCAAGGTGTAGGCCGGCCTGGCCTACACGTTTCCGGGAGCCGGCTTGGCTCCCTGAGATGCTCCTGACGTCGGCGACAGAACGGCCTGTTCTGTCAGCTCTTCTGTCGTCTGTGGACGAATGTGGAAGAACGCTCCTGGGAAGACACGAGGACGATGGGTGCACAGATGTCTTGAAGAGGAGCGGTAAACATACATGTGGCGCTGTGATCGTAGTGGAACGGCTTGGTACCTTGAGGTACCGTCTAATATTGCGGGTAGGGGAGCCTACACGTCAGGGATGTGACCAACAAAATTCAACCTAGCTACAGGCCTGCAACTATGCTAAAAGTTAGACAGTAAAACCCTAATTGGACGGGCAAACTACGAGTAGACGGGAAAAAGGGCGTCATGATACTCGCCAAATTTCGCCAATTCAATCAGGTGCACGCCAGGAATATGCCTCTTGACCAGTAGAGGACAGGTGGTTCCATGTAGAGTGTTGTTGAGATTGTTTGGCCGCCGAAAAGACAAAACACGATATGCCACGTCGTCCGTCCGGTATGCCGATTCGAAAAAGAATGGCGTCCAGTCGGAAAAACAAAAAAAAGGTAATTAACAGCTGTGGGGCGCACGGGGTCCCGATAATCGGCTGTTTTGGCGTGACGCCACGCTATGACGTCACAGAGATGACACGCCCGACGACGCGCTGGACAGGACGGAGGTCGGCAGGGGCCGAAAAAAGTCAACAGTTCCCCCGTTTGCGGTCCTGTCGGATGACGTCCAACGATGGCACCAGGTACGGAGTGAGGAGCCGAAGGCGCTCCTTTTGCACCCGCTTGGTGAACAGGTCAGCCAAGTTGTGCTTGGTGTTCACGTAGGCGACCGTGAACACTCCATCGTTGTACCGCTCACGAATAAACTGCAGTTTGATGTCGATGTATTTCGTGAGCGTGTTGGTGACATCATTCCGGACGTTGGTGATAGCGCCTCGTTGTCCATGTACACGAGGGGTGCCGTGCACTCGATCCGGATAGGGGCCCAAAAACATCAACAAGTAAACATTCGAGAAGTCCTGCACATGTAATCACAGAGTGTCTCCTGGTAAACAATTCTCGCGGATTTCCGACAAGTATCCGTTCATCCCATGCATTTCGTCGTATGGAAAATGGCTTTTTTCAGCTAAATGCCGTTCGGGTCATCGAGGTCTAATGGTAGAGTGGGGGCGCTGGTAACCCCCCCCCCCCCTCGTCCGCCATGTTGCAATTCCTCTGTTCCTTCGATGATCCTCCTCTCGCGTTGCACGATCATCCGTTTGATTGAATCACTTAAGGCCTCGTCATTTGTATCCATTAACGCCCGGCACGAAAGTGTCCCACTCTGTCAGTGTTGTCCATAAATTTGCGCGGCTTTAATGGATAACCCCCTCCCCCTCACTACTGCACTCTCGCTCGACGCTCGTTTAGCTCCTATTTGTTCCCGTTTATGCAATCCGCTGTAATGGAATCTTCGTGTTTAAACGCATCCATTTTGCCACGGCTTAAAATGCACTACACACTTAAAAAATTGCGCTTTTTGTCTCGCCTTGAACGGTCTTCGAATAGGCTTCGGTAGAAGCGCCGTTGCCGCACGTCCGCCATTTAATGTAACGAGCAAATGGGAAATTCGGGCTTATGTAGCGCGAGGGCAACGCGATGGGAAAACCTTTTTCAAAGATTTGATTTGACCGCAAGTATACTGAACACGGTATATAGGCGCTCGATTATCCGGGGATGTTTGGAAATGCAGTTTTGCGGTTAATTGAAACTGGGTAATCAGCGAAAATGCGTGAAAAGTTTGAATTGTGTCTCTGATGCCAGTATGATTTGAAAATAGGAACATGGGCATGCTTGCCCTTTTATAACTTCCATCACCTCATTGTATATTTAAAACCATTGTTTCGCTTTGTAGAAAAGTTATAGCTGTTTTTTTTTTAATATTTTTTTTAAAATTTTGTTTCGTTTTTAGAGAAGTTTTCATTTTTGAAACAGTTTAGTTGTTTTAGATTGAATTTTTTTTAAACCAATTATCACGTGGTGATTTTAAACACGTGACTTCACGCCTTCCAAAATGCGATTCATAAAGCTTCCGTCTGAGTACCCCTAATTTAGACATTAAGTTGCAAGCATCGATAATTTTCAACAGAAACTTGTTTTAGAAGCGAATTTCGCTACGAGGACCGGAAGCAAATGTACTTGACCACGAAGCGCACATTTGACCACTTCCCGTTTGTACACTGTATGTTTGTCGTTTGAAGTGGTCAGCCCGCGCCCTTTCACCCCTCGACAGGGTGTCCGCCAATCCAACAGCCTCGATTGATATGACCGGTAATGCTACGCGAAAGAGTGAAATGCACTCTAATAATAACATGTACATGTTTATGGATTGGTGTTTATAAAAATATATGGGAGGTGGGGAAGGGGAGTATAAGGGGGAGCAAAAAGCGCCCCTAGCGTACACATGTGGCCAACTGGTTTTGTTTGCCCACCAAATGGACAAGCGTGCTCTCTTCTGTGTGTTTAGTTTCCATTTTCGATATTGGGTTTTATCTCTAGTAGAGTTTTATGCCTGCCCCCTCCACCTTACTCCCCCTGGCGTTTAATCTCTCCTAGGACCCCCTTAACGTTTACAACGCGCTTTTTGGCTTTTGCGGGATGATCCAATTAGCCGGAGCGTCATTCGATAGACAGTTGTCCTCCCGTTGATGGTGTTCTTGTGACGTCAGCATTTTACGCCATGTTGCTAACAGGACTACATGTAATTGGTAAACCCTACAGTATGTGCTCTTGCAGTGTTTCGATCATGATTATCTATTTATTTTTCAAAACCAAATTGCGAAATTTGAAAAAAGTAACAATTTTGCATGAACAGCGTTTAGTAATAGTGCTATAGCGCCATAGTAAGTTCACTATGGCGAGATTGTGGACTACACCTCAGATTATCCAAGCATGAGCGACCCCTTGCAAGTCGCCATGACACTTTCATGGTCCATTTATCGTTAAACTATCAATACGCGTGCGTGCGTACAGTATTCAAAATGGAAGCCAAACGCGCGTGATACGCACGAGGCCGGAAGCGGAAATGAGAGGAAGCGGCACGTGCGCAGCCTCACGCGACGTGTTAACGGCACGTATTGCGTGTGGGCTGTCCATAAATTACGTCTCCGTTTGTTTTCAGTCTAGTTGTTTTCATTCTGCCGATATTTTTGATGAATTATGGGATCTGTAACGAGAACGTTTACCTAACGCTATATGGAGCTAGAAATGGACGTGATAATAAGCGATCAAAACGGAGCGAAATAGCGCTATTTATCACCTAAATTATGGTCATCCTCCTAACGAAAAGTTGAGGCGATTGAGCCTATTTTAGGTGGCGCCACGATCGCCACATCGTAAAAATTGAATCACTGCCAAAGATGCGGTGCATTATCGTTAAGCGGCATGACAAATGTGAACGCAAACTTGGTCAGAACGGGAAATTTGAGCAACTTAAGCGGTGTCTCGTTTAGACGTTATCCGTAATCCGTGATTTGTTAATCGGTTATTTATCGGAGAATGGTACGAAAGGCTTTAATCTCAACAATAATTATAGGTTCGCAATCACTGAAAGCATAGATGCTAGTAGTGATTGCCATCTATTGAAATATCCAGGGGCAATCCATGCTTGGCTTCTTACTCCAATTCCAAGTTTTGCGATTGCATTGTAAATTTAACGTTGATTAAATCTATTTTTTGCTTGGGCGTGAAAATTTTGCTAATTTATTAATAAATTACCAGTAAATTAAACAATTAAGTTGGAATAACAACTTGTTAATAATCTTGGAGAGCTTATTGGCTCTTATAAATGACAGTTCGTACGAAAATTAAAGTAAAAATGGAAATTGAAAATGAAAATTGAGAATTGTTTTTCATGTATGAATGCATTAAACAGTTAACGTCTCAATACATTTTTCGCGTGAAACGGACTTAACGGTGCGTTAAACCTAATCGTTGGTTACCCAGACAATGGCGCAAATGTTTTTGTATAGTTGGGATACCCGTCTCGTGCAAAGCCCTTTATTCTGCCGCCATTGTTGCGTTGATTGAAGACTTAAGAAGAGTATCGATCTGACGGATAATTAACGAGTGACCTTAAGAAGGCCCCAGGGATTCATGCTAAGGAAATATAAAATAACACTTTTATTATTAGATTAAATAACGCGCGAGGACATTGGCGAGATTTATTCAATATTCATGATGCCGATCATCTCAAGTGTTTGTTTACATAAAACGTAGGTTATTAAACGAGAAGTCAGCGCCTTCGCCTCATTAGCGAAACAATGACCGCATTCTAATGAGCCTTAATGAGCTACTTAACGCCAGTGGGGACGCAACCCGTTTGCTAGTTTAAGCCTTAATTACTCAAACCTTTGATTACTTTGTTTTTACAACGGCAAAATACGCCATTATCAACATAATCGATTATTAGAGAATTCCCAATTCGAATGAGTTTAATCAAGCACTGATTAAATTTTACCGAACTTTGGTGCCACCGCATCAACCTGTAATTAAAGTCAACCGTACTTTGGTACAGCTATATGTCAGCCAGTTAGCAAAACTGTACTTTGGTGCATCCTGTAATAAATATATTAATCGGTGCGTAATTGTGGCTAGGTTTTTTGTATTGCCAATTTAATCCGTGATTAAATTTAACCGAACCTTTTTGCCACCAGTTTGACTTATCGCAGTTAATATCGCTTTAGCAGCGATAACGTTAAACTGATCTTTGGCATGACCTTTAATAAAAAAGCTAACTAATTAGTGGTGCAGCCTAAATTAATTGGTAATTAAATGTAACCGCAACTCAGTGGTGCCACCACCACTGACACATTCGCGCCATCTGGTGATCCCAGACTGCTTATTCAACGTTCTACGCGCAGTTTCGTTTTTTTCTGTATTCATTATTCATCAGCATTTGCATAAAAACCCAAATCAAATATGAATAATAATAATATTTGCATAAACATCGTTTAAATAACAATGCGGTTGGTTTAGGCCTACAGCGTCTTATTTTAAAACTGAGCTGCATTATATCGCCATAGATGGCACCTTTAAACTACGCTTTTTCAGCCTTTCCATTACGTTTTCTAAATGAATCATTGCGTTTATATAATTAATAATAATTTAAACATCACACACATGTATCTAAATATGTGTGTATTTATTTTATTTATTTTTTTTTTTTCAGAAAATAAATGAAACTTCTGTATTGAGAAAACCGCCATCTTTGTTAAAATTGCATCGAATGAATTAACGTCACGCGAGATTGATTCAACGCAATGGTGAGTTTTATTCATTTGCATTAAGGGTACATGTAGGAGTTTTTAAGAATGAACAGTTGAGTTAGAACAAAGACGTTTAGTGTTGTCTAATTATTAGAGGAACTATACGATACTGTATGTATGAAAGTATCTGTGGGACAATTTTTTGACAAATCTTAAGAGGAACTGTAAAAGGTTATCTGTATGCATAAATTGAACGTATACCGTATCTTTTTGTTGTCATGGCGATGCCTTTGCCATCTAACATGACGTCAGATTTGTGTTGCTATAGTTGTTTATGACCGATCCTCGCTCGCGATCAAAGGCGCTTGATAGGCTTTAGCCGACGTTAATGGAGACAAATAGAACGGATGGCGATATGCATTTATTATCTAATCATCCGGAAAAATATTAAGCTGATAAATTAAAATATTTGATATTAAAAAGCGCTCGGGGATCGCTCCGTAACCCTTCCAACGTTTTAAAGGCATTAATTTGGCGCGCGCCGTCGTAAAGCGAGGAATTATGGGTGGGGGGAACGACGCGTTAACCTCCGCCTTCAGTTTGATTCACTTTGATTCATGATGGCACATCCCGAATGAGGCAACGCATTGCTATTAATCATACATGTATTTCACGTTGAAAAGGCGAAACATGCAGCGTGCAATGTGCGGCATTTTCCCCCGTATTTCTTGACGGTGATCAATACATGTATCTTGGTCTACTGAAATGGAACGAGCCAGTTTGGCAGCACTGGTTAGTTTCCCGAACCAAGATGGCTGCCATCAAGACTTGCAAATAAGGCTCCCTTTAGCTTAGTTCTTTCGTTCTAATGACTGTACTATTTTGTATCCCCAAAATATGAACTGACACCCACTCTCTTACAAAAAAAATCAAGCCTCTCCAGGGTGGCCGCAGGTCAGGGAAGTCACCGGAAAAAAGTGGCCATTGAAGTCATGGAAATAATAATAATAATAATAAAAATGCTTTATTCCGAGTAGGGAAAGGGATAGAATTTGTATTAGGTAACCACTGACAACTACCCTGGAGTAGTACAGTTTACAGACAGTTTACAGAGAAAGCAAAAACTTAAAATGTCAAATCGGTGTAATCCGCAATATCGATTGACCTCAGCAGCGAGTTAAACTCCGACAATGTAGTTGCCATAACAATCCTTGCCGGCAGCTTGTTCCAGATCCTGCCTACTCTGGGTCCAAAAGAGAAATGTGCAATATATCAGCATGAATGAAATTTATTTTAGGATAAATTTCATCCATGTTGATTGGATTTCGTTTTGGCATCTGGGTTTATGGAAATTTATTTGAGGAATCTTGGTTGCATTGCATCTTGAAATATATTTTGTAGTCATGTGTTCAGTTCTGAAACGAATTTCAAAATGATTCAATTTTAGTAGGAAATTGGTTTTCTGAAGAAATACGCTCAGAACATGTGCAGCACGTGTTTGAAAACATTCTAATTAATAACACTAAAAATTTACGTCAAATTCTGGTGTGTTCTTTAAATTGTTAACACTATATGGTAATGCAATATTTTGAAACGCTACAAAAAAGGGGGGCCAAGGGCACCACTAACCTATTGTCAGAAAGCTTTATCTTTTGGTTGCCTCATGCTTTCTGACAATAGGTTAGTGGTGCCCTTGGTCCCCCTTTTTTGAAGCGTTTCAAAAAATGGCCTCAAGATGCTATCACTTTGCTGTATTCTACCTGGATTTCGCGTTTTAAGTCATATAACATTCTTTATGGCATGATGTCATTATTTGAAATAAAAAAACGGCTTCGCTCCTGTGCATTTCGCATTGAAATTCGAGATTGGTTTCGGATTTTTTGTTCAAATATTAAATGTCATTGCCTTCTCGATATTAACGAAATTTTGCATTGAAATTCGAGATTGGTTTCGGATTTTTTTGTTCAAATATTAGATGTCATTGCCTTCTCGATTTTAACGAAATTTTTTACAACAATTATATTGAAAATAGTGGAGTCGACATTTGTAATGGCGTATTGGTGGCTATTACCCATGATACGCTTATCTGGTTTCCGAGTTCTAAATTTACAGAATTTTAATATTTGAATCAGTGTTTAATGAGGCTTTCAGTAAATATAAATTTGTCTTTTAACTGGATGGAATTTTAAAGAGTTCAAAGATTTTTTGTCATTTTTTTTATTTTTTGTTTTCATAGACCTAGGTTTTTAATTATTTCCAATATGTTTCTTATAGCATATCGTCATGATATCGATGGCCTAATGGCAATCCCACGTATTAGCAAAATCACAACCTTTCGATCAGTAGAGACAAAAACATTTTATTTGTTTAGAAGTTACTACACATTTTTATCACAAATTAATGCAAAAATGCGAATATCGTTACTGTTGTTGTAACATTAAAAACAAGCAAATTCAGAAAACCTCTATATGCTATGTTTGTTATGTTTTATTACAGTGTTTATATTAAATTGATACGTGCTATTGTTTCATTAGTGAAAAAGTGACATAATGAATAACATTTCAAATTTAAAAACTTTAGTTTAAAAATGTAAATATTGCCTAGAATTTTAGAACATTAATATTATGACAACATTCAATGAATATTTGTAACAAAAATACCATGTTGACGTTAAACATATTTTTAAGAAACGCCAACAATAGTCTAAGCATCACCAACATTTTGTTTCAAACATCAACAACAATTTTAAGTAATTTTATCATTTGAGAAGTTATGCATTTTTAATCTGGCATTAAAGTCAAACTTATTGGCATTGTTCACAGGCCACATTTTTAAAGCCTGAACATCCATGACAAATGGAAGACCAATATGACTCCATTATTTCATTTGGCCTTGTCCAATTCTTTGAAAGTTTTTGCCAGATTTTTTAAAACAACATGACAGTTGTATTCAGCTTCTGCGAGATTTTGCACGTTTTTGACTGTTTTTTTATAACAGTAATCAAAGTAAAGGTTTTCAAATTTCTCAGATAAGTAACAAGAACTTAAAGATGTTTATTTGTCCTTTAAGCACATTTCGGTGAATACACTATGAAGTTGAGCTTTTCAGTCAAAGCTGTATTCAAGATATAATTTGTTCGAGTCCTTCATACAATAATGAGAACGCATTTTGTAAATACTGTATCTTCAAAAAATTGTCAGATATTGCATTTGCTTTTATGTTTCAATCCATTTAGCATTTATAACCGTAGCTTAAGGAACAATTCCATTTACAGTGGTTTAGCACCAAATATTTACCATCCATTCTATACTTCCAAGCGTTGCCAAAACATATTTTTTACATACACGAACTTGTTTAATTTCATTACCAGCTTTTAAAAAGTAATTAAGTGTTATATTTCGCCTATAGAATTTCCAACATATTTTCTTTTAGTTGGTTGAACCTTTATTAGGCCACAAACAAACTTTTTTTGGTCCCAATTTCTAGTTTTCTACATTATTATGTTCAGTTGGTCTCCGATTTCCAACTGTGCAATAACTTCTAGAATCTGTTGATCTTGAATCACCACAAATTCTACTTAAACATCTTAAAAAATTAGTCCAAAAATTCACCATTACAAAAGTATATACAGGGTGTTTTTGAACTCATGGTACAAACTCAAACTCAAACTCAAACTTTTTCACCATAGAATCTAGGGTCCAAAGGTCACTATTGAAAAGTTACTGTATCTGCTTCCTCCACGACTTAATGGCCAATCATACCACATCTTTTTGGAGAAGCAGTTGCCACAACTTTTGGAAGCTGTCCCTTTGGCAATTCGTAATGCCATGTGGTTCCAACATGTTTGGGACCATGATCATTGCAGCAGGGATGTGCAGCATTATCTTGATGCTACTTTTGGGGCCCAATGGATTGGCAGAGGTGGGCCAGTTGCTTGGCCCCCTAGGTCTGGATTTCTTCCTATGGGGACAAATGAAGAACGTAGTGTATGGGACTCCAGTGGACACACAAGAAGATCTTGTGCCCAGATTTGCGGTTACTGCGGGCAGTCAATGCGTCGCCGATGTGAGGCTTGCATTAATTGTAATGGTAGAACGTTTGAGCCAACGTTAATCACATGTAACTAGGTTCTATGGTGAAAAATGTTTACCTTAGTTCACTCTAACACCAGTTTGAGTTTGTTCCATGAGTTCAAAAACGCCCTTTATTCAGTGGCAAAACTTTCATTAGTTTCCAAATCTATCTTGCTATTATTTTATCTAAAAACAAAAATAACAGTTAAAAATAAAGTTTAAAATAATTTTGATGTTAAGATTGTCTAAGCAAACAAAATAACACGTGTCATAAAAGTGAATATTAATTGTATTAACATGTATCGACCGTCATAACAGCAATTGCTTTAAAACGTTATATTTAAACTTGGCAATGTTTGCTTTGTGTATTTGTACTTATGTTGATAATAAATACATATTTACAAATCAGTTGGAAACTGTAGCTCAAATGAATTATTTATAAAATCACACACACATATTTCACTAACAGAAATCGCCACCATGACAACAAATATGATTGACTGATTATACAGTACATGTACGTGACATTTACTTTTCAAATTTAACTATTGTTGATACAGTATCTGTTGTTGAAGATCTTAAATACTGTATCTCTTTTCCCTTTGGCTGTGATCTCAATTTGTCAAAATATGATGATACTGCAGGTATTGTCATTAGGCCATCGATATACTGTACATGTACTGTAAGATTCCAATTATAATTGTTATGAATTTATTACTAAAATGACTACATGTACTGTAGATATGTATTTTGATACATTTTTTTGGACTTCTGTAAATTATTCCGCGGTGTGGTAACACCACCGGATATCCGTTGGTTATATTGTTTGCAAAATAATTCCTCATTGCAACGTGTTTGCTATTGTTGAAATTTTCGTATTTTTTTTATTCCATAATTAATTTTCTTTGGCTATCCCAGTGCTAGTTATTCGTCTCACGGAATCTTGATTCATCTGATTTACGGTATGAGATTCCCAATTCATTGCAATTTCGTTTGACGGTCATTATTTTAGTGCCTCATTTTAGTGAAAGTTGCTCAACTGGAATTCCCGTAAAAATTTATCGCTCGATTGGCGATTTGTTTATGCGTTAATGTCACTGAAAGAATGTTCAAGGAGTGAAAATTATATACCGAGAATCTGAAACAGTCCCATTTGTTTGAGCATTTTTTTGTAGAAATCTTGAGGTTTGCGATAGTAGGCGATATCTTCGAGTGACCCATTTGATGGCTTTACTAAGAATTGAATCAGCGTTGCCAAGGCTAAATTCCAACAGGTATTTCTTTATCCTTGGCCTTGCTTCAATGGATGTGCTTGGCTATTTTCGCAAAATTACCTAGAATTGGTTTCTAGGTCTATACTTGTACGTAGCATAGCGTTTCAGGATCTGGGTGCAATACGAGGCAAGTTATTGACGATCCTCTAATGGTGCCTGTTACAAAGGCCACATGCCCTTAAACGTTTAGATTTTTACGAAACTTGTTAACTAGCTCTTCGCTTTTTGAAATATTTCACAGAATAGTGCTGGCATGGCAATACTTGTAGGTAGCAACTCCCCTACCCTTATTTTACGCGTTTTAACAATGTTTTGAAAATGACTTCGGCACGCTTCCCAAGGTTTAAACAATAATTAAGGATATCAAAACAAAGGTTATTCATAGTTGACAAAAGAAAGTATTTGAAAAGTATGAAAATTGCTGTTTTCGGAAAAAACAAATGGTGTAGATTTTTAAAACTATATTTACATGTACTGTACATGTAGGCTATAATAATACTTACAGGTCATGGATTATGTAACAACAACCAGAATTGTTTAAATAAATAAGTAAATTTTGAATTAATAAAAACATATTTCATGGCAAAAAAAAGTATTTGAACACCCTCCTATACTGGTAGAATTTGCTAATTTCTGGCCATTTGGTTATTTTTTACCTAATAAATTGTGTTTGGTAAACATGTACGAAGATCTTTTTGGATTTTTCAGAGCATATCTAACAACCTGTCATTTCCTCTCACAGAAAGTTTACATGAATTGCTTGTTTTGAGTTTGTTTATGCCTTATCCGGTCTCTTCTTTGTTTTTTTGAGATTTTATATACAGTGCATCCATGATATTTTCAATTCATTTGCCATCTCTCGAAATTAAATTTCCACTGAAATTCATTTGTATAACTCTTTTCTCATTGCGAAGCAGAACTCATTTAGTTTAAGCCGTTATGAACTAAATTTTCTGCAGAACTTACCAATGTGATGAAAATCTAGTTAGTCTTGAATGGCATTTTTGGCATTCTTGAAATCAAGTGTGCAAACTCGACATACATTATGCTAATGGCAATTCGACTCACCCAAAAAGTGTAAACCGGGTGTAGCTACAAGGTGAGGATCTTCGTCTGTAAAGTCTTCTTGCGCCTGCTGCCTGCAATAGTGCCGATTTAACAGACTTATGCCTCACCTTGTAGCCTAGACCTGGTGCACTTGGGTGTACACTTTTTAGGTGAGTTGAATTCGCCATAAATTGGCTTAATAATTAGCCTACACTCAATGCTATAGTCCTGTTCTAAACCAGTTAATGCATTCCCTTTGCACTCGAGACTTCGCCACTGCCAAAAGTACCATTCGTAAACTTTCTAATTTGTAATTGTGTTTTGGTGGAACACGAATATTCCGATTTGAGGTAAATAATGTAATACTACAACAATGACACGTTTTAAAATTAATTTTCTTTACGAAAATGGGGGATTTTGTGCACATTTTTTTAATATCTAGCGGGTTTTACATGTACATGTACTGTGTGTGAAAGGAGTTTTTGTACGCCGTGCCGGTATTATTGTATGGTATAATAGGCCAATTAATGCAACTATTACAATGCATGACCATGGACTAACGCATTTTTGAAATTTTTTGATAGTAGGCAAACATTTAAGAAAATATTTAATTTTTTTATTTTTCTACCGTCTGTATATTGTACATCTCAATGAATAATTCTACTCATTTTTCATTTCTAGGATTTATGTTCTCCTCCAAGAAAAAAGATGAAAGTTGCATCTAAAGATGACATTTCTCCAGTACAACGGCCACTCCTCAACATCGATGTCAGAAAAACCTTGAAATGGAAAACTATCAAGGGCGAAAACCTCGATCTTCGGTATGCCATAGTGTTTGACAAACCTGTGGCAAATGAACTGTTCGCAATTCTGGAAACAGAGGTGGACTATTACTCTGACGATCTGACCAAAGTTTTCGTGTATGGAAAGTGGCACAGCATAAAAATGAAGAGGGTGAGCCATGAATTAAAACCACTTTTTGCTGTTATTTTTCTTACTCGTACTGCACTATCAACGAGCTTGAGAAAATGAAGATTTCTTTCTGCAGGATAACGTTTTCACCAGGATTTGTGCGTAAATAAAATACGAAAAAAGTTGAAATCGGTCGTAGAATTTGTAGAAATCATGGGTGATTAAATTTAAAACAGGGTCCCTCCAGGCCTGGAAAAGTCAGTGAAGAATAACTTATTTGGAAAAAGCCATGGGAATTCAATGCAGTCATGGCGATCCAAAATTAATACTTCTACATGATTATAGCTCAGGGCATATTTTCTGAGTACAAATTTAAAAAATTTCCTACATTTTCCGAGTACAAGTTTGCAAAATTTCCCACGTTTTCCATATATAAATTTGCAAAATTCTCTATAGGTTTTCCGAGTACAAATTTTCCACATTTTCCGAGGACAAATTTGCAAATTTCTCCACGTTTACCGTGTATAAAAGTTGGCAATTTTTCCACGTTTTCCGAGCACATTTTAAACATTTCAATCATTTTCCGACCACAAAATTGTCACATTTTTGAAAAAAAAATATATTCAAATTTTTTTTTAACAAAATTTCTATGTTAGTTTTCAAAATTGGCGTTAGTAAATTTTGGAAAAATATTTTCTGGTGTCTGTTTTGCAAAATAGGTCAATGTTTCACATTGTCATTGGTCAGGGAAATTTTTCTAAAACCTGGAAAAGTCGTGGAAATTGAAAATGACATTTCTGGGGAAACCATGTAAATCATTTAGAAACGTTCGTATCTTTTTATAAACCATTCAGGTTATAATGGTTATAAATTTGAAAAGTATGAAAATTGCTGTTTTCGAAAACAAATGATGTAGATTTTTAAAACTATATTTACATGTACTGTACATGTATAATAACACTTACAGTACATGGATTAAGCAACAACAACCAGAATTTTTTAAATAAATAAGTAAATTTTGAATTAATAAAAACATATTTCATGGCAAAAAAAGTATTTGAACTAAGCATTCTGTTAGCATTAGTACTTATTCCGAAAGTTTGGAAGTCTATGTCTTGCTTTCTTTGCCATTATTTCATGACAATATGGCTTTTCAAAATGGTCGTATTTCAAAATAACTGAATTTGAAACTAAATAATGGAGAACTTTGAGATTCATGAAATTATTTTTCTCTAAATGAAATACATGTGCTTTAATTCAGTAATTGTGGATTACTT
>JAQGBX010004669.1:0-14907 GCA_034698745.1 Megaphyllum sjaelandicum | reverse complement strand
TAAGTCGCAAATGATGTAGGAGCTTTCTCCTAAAAATGGGCTTGACCCCCCTACCATATGGCATTTAGTTGCTGACTTTAGGGTACTGAGTTGAATTGAATTGAATTGAATTGAACATCATTGAAAATAGAAAATTCCACTGGCAATTGCATTAACTGTATCTCAACACGTGTAATTGCATAAAATTATCCATATTAACATTGCTTTCAGTAAACGAAAAATAGTAACCTTTACTATAACTTGAAACGTTTTTAACAGATTGGGTTAGCGTCCTAAGCTATTATAAATAAAACTGTCTCTGCGATTATCATGAATAAATAACTTAGTTTAATATATATAATTACATGTACGACCACCTAATTTTATACGTTACATATATCCTAATCTGGCATTAGTGAGAATGCCAGTGAATTTCCAATGGAAAGATATTGGATAAATGTGATGGCAATCAACATTTTGATTATGCATTAGGTACGTTTAGGATTTTAGTCATAACTATGATTAGAACAAAAATTCATTGATTGTAAATCGCATTCTTAAGGGGGACTCCCAAGCTTAGGTAGGAGTTGTTCTAGAAATGTGTGCCTTGTACGTACATACAGTACAGTAGGTACAATTTCGACTTAAACTAACTTTTTTAGAAATAAAGAATGAAATAAATCAAACTGGTACCTACTTCGGCGACTTATTCTTCTGTGAGTGGTAAGTGGTTTGGAGTTATTCGTAAATAACAGGTGAGGGACGCGTTTGAATTTTAGCGCTAACGGCCAAAAATCGCCCGCTAGTGGGCATGCCTAGTCGATAACAGTGGCGATTTTTGGCCGTTTGCGCTAAAATTCAAACACGTCCCTCGCCTGTAATTTGCCTTCGATTTACGGGCGGATGGAAAACTCCAAACACTGTCCAAACCACTTATTGTTGCCAGGAGAAGAAGTCGCTGAACTAGGTACCAATTTCAGTTTGGTTTATTTTCATCTTTATTTCTAAAAAAAAAAAAAGTCAAAAGTCGAAATTGTACCTATACTGTACTGTATATGTGAGGTACAAGGCGCACATTTGAAGAACGACCATCGTCTAAGGTTGGGAAGTCAGAAACTGGATAAATTGTTTTCATATATCAATGATGAAGCCATTCTATTTTCGCAGCGCTTCAGGTTCAGCTTTTTTTTTACGATTTGGTTTCACGGGTTAATATGGGTGTGGCTTCATTTTATATAGTGACACTATATATAATTCAGGTGGCGCTGCGAGCTCAATGCCATTTAAAAAAGGGGCGAGTCACCGGGAGTGATCTAGCATCCTGTGAATGAAGGTATAGCAAATTCGGAAAAAAATGACTCGTGCTTTCTCAATTAAACAGAGTATGAATAGAGCCGCGTGAATAACTATAATTTAATTATACGAAACGCGCGTTTATATCATTATTGAACTGAATTACATGTAACTCAATGAGTTACGAGTGATCTATACTGATGTAGGCGCTGACGTTGAATGCTATATTGATTTATTCGGAAATAGTATAGGTCAAGGGCTTTTCAGCAAATTTAAAGTTTCCTGCAATGAAAAAATAATTCAATTCTGAAAACAGCCAATGCATATTTTATAACTTCTGTCTGAGAACCGTTATTGTATGGTTACTCAATTGTTTTATTTACTAGTTTCGGTTATCTGAAAAGTGCGTCTGTGGTTTCAAATGGCTCATACAGATAGTATTATAAATTAATATACATGTAATAAATGGAAAAAGTGCGGTTTGGAAGCATCTTTACATGAAAATGAAATCCCTAATTTGCGATATCTAAATTTAGAGAAGTTCCTATACAACCGCTTAATAGTATTCGGAAGTAATATACTGTACTGTGAAACGCATATCCTGTTTGAATTCCATGAACTGTTCATAATGTACTCCCGGTTAAAGTGGAATATTGCAAGTATAATCGTCACGAGAGTAATTATGCGTTGTACCAATTCATAGATGAATGCACACAGATCGACAAATAATCAAGTAACAACACAGATTACAATTTAATCAAGAATTTAATCAAGGTTTTTGAGACGAAACTTCCGCCCATTTCATCAAAAACATATGGCGATATCTACGAGGTTGTATAGGCTACTTGTAATACTTGAGATCCGAGTTTTAAACAATGAGCATTTGTGCAGAAAAGCATATCTAGAGAAAGGTCGGAAAATAAAGCCGACCATGTAGTTAGAAAATGATGCTCAAGACTTCTCTCATGATCATATAATAAATATTAATTTATGAAAAAACTTTATGAACCGCACTTCGGCAGTGATAAAGTGACGTGTGCAAAATCGAAACTTCAATTGTTTTAAACAAATTCTCTGAAGTTTAGCGTTGTTTTTAAACCAAGTATATTGCATTCATATTGGCTGATATTTCACACGTGAGCTACTGTTTTTCTAACTTGCTTATGAATGTTCTGATATTTTCCCCTGAATGCTACAATCTATACATGAATTTCTATTTATTTAGTAATGTTTCTTTCTGAGCATTTATCATAAGCATACAGACAGTAAAAACTCTAGCAATTAGATTAACCTGTCAATTTTTTTCAGAACTTAAAGTTTGTAAAGTTTGCTTTAATATATGTATTTCAATAAGGGATTTGCAAAATCTGTTATAAGAACAGCGATTTCCCTCATTTACATTTTCAGATATAATGTGACCTCAATCTGCCACATTCAAATCGATTTTTTTTATAAATAAAACATGTTTTTTTTGGATTGCAGATTTCCACAATCGTCAGATGAAAATCATCTGAGTAGTACGCAATGAAATCTCATTATAAACAGAAATCAACACGTACGTTCACATTTTACCAAATTGATTGAAATATTACAATGTACAGTCAGTTTGTTCTAATGCGCAACAATGGTGCCAAGGACAGAAGTTTCTCAGTGTAGCACAAAGATACAGTAATGGCCTATTCACATCCACCAAATCCGTACCGTAATTACGTCACGTGCGTGGTCACGCATGTGCACATGACAGTAGGCGGGGCTAAGTGACGTTTAAACGACATTTGCAACCGCATCCGTACCAGTTGAAGTTGATCCAATTTTTCCGTCTGATCAATTTTAATCGTTATTTTATTTTAACACGTTAAACTCGAACCGGTACGCTTATTTTTACGTGCGGCGTGACGTCACGCTACAAAGTTACGCAACGTTTCACGCCATCTGGCGTCCGTAACACACAAAATTTACAAGATGACCATTTTGAAAGGTGTCACGAAGGCAGTTATGGAACACGATTCCTTGGAAACGCAAGCTATTTCGCTGCCAAAGTTAGCCTAAAACCGAATGAAATGTACGATCTCGTATGTTAATTCATAATACACATATTGACCTTTGAAAATTCATCGAGACTCCACTATTTTATTAACATTGCTGATAAAACAAATATTGTAAGAAAACTGTTAACCAACTTACATAAAACCACTGCATTGAGTTTCAGTTAAACAATGTACTGTATTACTTAAACACTCGAGTACTGTAAATTTACCTGCACGGTTTACGGTTTACCTTAGCTAAAAACCATCTATTTTCTAGTGTCTGGACGTATTCAAAATTCTATTAGCAAGAATCAATACGGTCTACAGAATAGATGACAACCTGTGACGAAATGTTTACATTTTCCATGCTCTGTCCTGACGGTTTGTTTTTGTATTTTTTAACGTCTGGGTTTTGCTCTTCTTGGCCCCAGTCTGGAAAACCAAAAATCGAAAATAAAATAAAAATTTCAAAGGTAATTTAAAATTGACCCATTGGGATTATTAAGACTAATTGCGCAGGAGGAAAGCTCTCAAATAGTGATTTACATTCAGAAGGATTCCGGATTTAAATAGTATTTTTCAATAAAATTGCTATACAAATTATGAAAAAATTAGAAAACAGTTTTTGGGTACGGCAAAACTCAAAAAATGTTATCGTGGAGAGTGGTAGTTTTGTACCACGGATGGAGCTTATCGAATGAATAAATCAATCTATTACTGTTTGAACGTAGGTCTATAGATGAAGTTTCTAACCAGAACTTTGCGAGGAACAGTTTTTGAATTTTATGCAAACAAAGTTTTAATTTGTCGTAATTTTTGAGCAATTCGAGCAAGGAAGAAAAAAACGCGTTATGTATTTATTATTAATAGCGCACCAATCCAGCTATTTTTGGCGTAATTTCATCTGCGGTTTAATTTGAAAGCATTTCATTTTCGTATCTGTATCCGTATGTGACGAAAAAGCCGCATAACCAGCGTGTTTTCAATAAAAATTGAAGGACAAAAACAATTCAACTGAAAAGAAGAAGTATACACTGCTGTTTAGAAATATTGTCTTATATTTATTTGGAAATATGCATGACACGTAACTGATGTAAGCAGTAGTCACACTCACAGTATACGTAATATCAGCATGATCACTATACATGTATGTCGGCACCTTTGATGTTCAGGTGTAGTAAGATAAAAACGGCTGCAGCGCCTGATTTGATATGGTGGAATTAAGCTAAGCATAATAGAGAGTTTCAGCAGATCTTATATCGTAGAAACGTTAACCTTATAATCGATACAAAAAGGACGTCCTTATGTATAGGAAGTCCAATTTTAGACAAGTTTATGGACATCCTTTTTGAATGGCTCCTTACGTGAACAACTTTCGTGGAAGCGCCATATGTTTAATCCAAATAACTTATTACAATATTGATTAAAAACTGTAAACCATTTGTACACAAAATGTGGAACACTTGTCAAATTTTAATTTGTAAAACGTGGAACATTTTGTACATTTTAAATACAATTGTCATTTTTATACAATTTTCTAATATTTTCCGAATTATTTGGCCAACTTTATTTACCAACCTCGCCCTAAGCCGGTGTGTATTAATTAATAATTTAAGTAATTTAATGTGTTTTTTTTAAAAAAAATAATTTTGAAAAGAATGCAAAAATAGCACGGATGTAAATTCGAGCGCAGGTTTGAGAAAACGACACTAAATGTGGTACTTTTATCTATTAAAATTCATGCACAGTAGCTGCATGGTGCATGCATTCGAGTTCATACAGCATATCTTTCAGTTGAGATTGCGTCCATGTTGTTCGCTTTTTAGCAGAAAAAGGTACGATTTTTGCCAGAAATTTTTTCGCTTATTGTCCGAAATTATTAACGCTCGTTTTCCGAAAAAATGTCCGTCTCTTGTGGGAAAATATGTTCAGGGTCCCCCCAGACCTTGAAAAGTCAGGGAAGTTTAAAATATCTGCGAAGAATGACTTCAACGTATACAGTATTTATGCTGTCACAATCCAAAATTAATGCCTCTAGGTGGTTAATTCAGGGCACATTTGCAAGCTGTTAAGTAATTTTCCAGTAGAAATATTGAAAATTTAAAATAATTTCAAAGAACAAATTTGCACAACATTTTAACAGAAACTGTCGAAAAAAGGACGAATTAGCAAAGGTTTCCACATTTTCCGTAGACAAACTTGCTCTCATCTTAAAATTTTTAACAGTTTCCGAGAATAAAGTTTCAAAATTTTCCAAGGACAAACTCGCAAAATTGTCCACGTTTTCCTGGGGTGGATTTTTGCAAATTTTTAAACTTGTCGTTTTAAAATTTGCGAGATTTCCAAGCACAAATTTTATACAGTCTCCTAATTTCCAACCTTAATAACACAAATTTGAAAAAATTGTCAACTATTTTAGAGTACAGATGTATATAAATGTCAACTGTTTCCAAGAAGAACCGTGGACAAATGTGCAAGATTCTCAATTTTTTTTAGTCTAAAATGGTAAAAATGTTTCAATTTTTAACGGGATCAAATTCGTAAAACTTTCAACATTTTTCAAATATAAATTTGTCCAAATTTTAAAAATTTGTTCATGCTAAATTTGTTAAATCTGCCAAACATTTTTCATGCTAATATTGTAAATTTTTTAAAATTTTCCTATGGATAATAAATTTTGAAAATTGAATATTGTTGTGTGTAAGTTTTGCAAAATCGTGGATAATCTCGGCATATGTCAATTTTGACATTGTCATTAATTGGTCAGGGAAATTTGTTTATAATTCAGGAAAATGTGTTTAGCAACTGATCAATTGGTACTGTATAACTACATGTATAAAGCAATCCATTTAAAAGGAGTGATAGCGATAAATGCATTTTGAGAAAGCAGATACTGCCTGCCTTTCGTCGTCTTCTGCACAAATTTTCTCACAAGAAGTTTTTGGGGCCATTTTTTTGAATAATTTCTTCTTGTTTCTGACATCCGGACACAGTGCACGTTTTCACTATACGCATTTTCTATTTAGCCGCCGCTAATCGCACAGTTGGCGCTGGTATTAAATATATTGTGCAGACAGTGAAGTATACACAAAATAATCGAAATAATCGAAAGAACAGGATGTCGAAATATTTCGTATAACTTATTATATACAGTGTAAACGTATTGTTAAAAAACTTGTGAATGAAAGAAAGCAATACATGTATTGTACACGAATTTAAGGAAAATAACAGTTTTTCACTCTGTTTCTCAAAATTATTTTTGGATTTTTTTTTTCATATATGGCAATACAGGTATGAAACAGTATTTTTGCTAAATGTATTTTATTAGCTAGCCTACTGCATGTAGGCTACTTTAATAATGTACCATGTATTGATAACAAGATGCGATAGACTGTACCTCTCGAGTGTTATCAATGTGCTTACATATAAATAGCGTAGTTTTCTGATTAATCCGTGAAATAAGTTTTTTTTAAAGGAATATAAGTTTGTTTTTGGACGAAATGTATTTGCATGGTATTAACCTTGTTTCGACTTGAAAATCTATTAGTGAGGACATTCTTTAAATATATACATAATTGGCGGTATTAAAAATATATGTTAAAGTTACTACCTGTACAGTAGAAATATGAACTCATCAGCACGTGGCTATTGCCCACCACACGGTGCGTTTTTTGGTTCGCGCAGGCCTCAACCCTGGAAAAATTAATTAAAAATTAATTCAAAAACGTAAAAATTCCTCTTGTTTACAAAAAGCAACTTAGGGCATGGATGAACTATGATGTTTTTGTAGACTGTTAAGATAACACATTCATACTTTTCGATTTTTCGATATATGAACTTTGGATTACCGTATATGAACCACCTATGGTCCAAATTAGGTCATATATGAGAGGGTCTACTGTATTTCAAATGGTAAGATTACTAAAAAGTATAAAGTTTTTAAAGTTATATTATGAGTAAAATGGATTTTTATTGATCGATTTTCGATTCGTTCTGCAAATAATTGGATATTAGAAGGTTAACAAAAATATAGAGCTAAATAAATACGAATTCAACGTTCCATCTGATTTTTTTGTTTGTTTGTGAAACGTTTTTATACACGAACCAAGTTTCAGAAACGTCAGACGCATAAGTTTGTTTGCCAACGGCCATGGTGATATTTCACTTTAATATACCCTTAAGAAGGTTCATGGTAAACATACAGTAGCCTACATGTAATATTTGAAATTCCGGAAGCAACTTCTGATATAAATACAATAACGTTTACTAGAAATCTACCATTTGTCCTAATCTAGAATTCTATATACAGTGTATCTGGAAATACAGTATGTTCAACATTAAGTTCTGTTTTTCAAAACGTGAATTACGAGAAATGAAATGTTTTAATTTGTCAATTATAAAAACATAAATGAAGTCTAATAACTTTCAGTTTGATTTTTTTAAATCCATAGGTAGTAAAATTTTTAAAAATGCACGCTTCCCGAGTTTTTTTTCATTAACTAAGCATCCCAAATGTTCTTAATCTATCTAAAAATAGTCGCCGTATGAGGTCAAATTGACATAAAGTGGGACGTCAATTGTACCAACTTTGTCACCTGGGTAGTTTTAATGAGCAATTTCCAGAAAATAAATATCCGAATAAAGTTAACGTGACCCTGCAACCGATCATTAGAGTTGTGAGATAGTGTCCTCCAACTATCGATGGAACCTGTCACGAAACGAGTTGCTCGCGTAATTAAATATCAATTAAGCGTTACGCTCTCCTTTTTTCGCTACCACCGACTTAGCCACAGAAAGTTACTCTGTGTTTAATGTATATTTTATATACACACACATGTACAATATATATATATATATCAGGAATTGTTTACGAATTTTCCAGCATTACAGGCCCACTATATAGGTTTACCACCCTCTTAAGCACGCTGCATTTCATTGATCACGAGTGCGTACAACGTGAATTAACATGTCAGCCCGTAAGCAAAATAGTCATCGATTAAGATGGTGCATGTACGAGTACTTTATAGAAATAGAAAACACGTTTATGGAAAGTTTACGCGCATTATGAGACGCGCGTTAAACAAAAACGTCTACAAAAATTGCTACGAAAACGAAGATCTCTGTTCATTGTTTACTGCTTCAGAGGACTATAGACACTCGTCGTGGGAAATCAAATATTCCATCTCCAAACCTCGTCGCCTTTGGTTTCAAATAATTCTTCAGTCTTATTTATTACCAAAACCAAGCTTTTGCCCAAAATAGATTTAGGCCTATTGTGTATTGATCGTCGCGCGCGTATACACGTACATGTACATCCGCGCGTTGCATTGAGGCAATTTTTAGATGACTTTCTTATATCCTCGTAGTGTACATGGATAGTGAAAGCAAAACATGTAAACCTGTCGCAAATTCAATACAAATCTTATTCAACGTCATTCTTTGCACGCATAAATTAGCATTAGCATATTGGGCCACGAGGCAATGTATGCCATCGTAGACGACAATAAACCCTATATTCAGAAATTGGTTGGCCTAGAGGGGCAGCGAAATGTTCTGAAAATGATAGTTCCAGAATTGGTCCTTCAAAACGTCATCAACCGCTTCGCTATTGAAGCTGGCTGTTCCGCAATACAGAGACGTTATGAATGATTGCCTAACAAACCGGGCAAAATGAGATGAAACTTTGTTTCACGATGCTTTAAATAGCAGAACAAGTGCCCTCAAGCCATATTTCAGAAAATGAAAATGCGTCCTGCGGTTGTAATTACGGATATATTAAAATGTTTTCACGTGAAAAAAAATCCGACAATGCATAGTTAAAATACGTGTAGGCCACATTTAGAGTACATTCGATTTCGAGATTAACTTTCTATTTTTAATGAGCAATTTCCCTTCGAATCACTCATTAAATCTTTTTAATATCCGAATAAATTTAACGCTGACCCTGCAACTGGTCGTTAGAGTTGTGTGATAGTGGCCTCCAACTAATGATCGAAACCTGTCACGAAACGAGTTGTTCGCGCAATAACAAAGGTTAAAACAGTCATTCATTAAATACCAATTAAGCGTTAAGGTCCACCTTTTTCGCTGCCACCGACTTTTCGCGGAATTTCGCACATTCGCGTGAAAAATCGTTAAAGGTGCAATGTTTATAATTCAGCGCGAATCGATATCTACCTTAATGCAACGCCCCCTATAACTGCCTTTGTATACGAAACATGAGTGGTGCCGCTATGAGAACTAAAAAGGGAATTTGGTGCGGAAGCGAGTCAATACTGGCTAGAACATTTGTAATTGTGTGGCAATTAACGCGACTACTTTAACACGAATGTTTTCACTATACAGTATATATAGTATGAGTGAGGAGCAGGATGAATCAACTTGAAATCAATCACACACGAGGCGATTTGTGGATCATGTGTTGCGCGGGTCCCATAACAAAAGCCCCCATCCGGTTGCGAATTTGACAAAATGATGATTATAAAAATCAATATATATACCAAATAGATCGCCCAAAAATTATATAATATTGTAGATATTGTATTCGTGTTGAATAAAATTTATTATTATTATATTAACGCGAATATTCATATATATCCACAGTTAATTAATTGCTTGAAATTTATTTTCCAAACTGTGTGAGTTCCTTGTGTGTGCCCGACATAAGTTACTCGCTAAGATACAGTATATACAACTTATGGCCTTCATTAACAAAACCGCCGGAAGTGATAAATGGCGAAATAAGATACATCGTAGAACGCGATTCCAGCGTAACAAGCTGACCACATTTTAAGTAGGCTTTCTAGAACTCCAAATTAGTTAATATATAGAGAAATCGTAAAGGCCATAGTAACATCATCATCTGTCAGACTTAAAGTTGACCATCAAACACTTACAACATTTGCAAATGGTTTATACGTCAATGCTCCTTCCCTTTCCTGACACCGTAGTGACCGTAAATGACTAAATGCATCAATTAAATTCTTAGAAACATAATGATCCGTCAACTTTACTTATACAAATCGTAAACGAATTCACAAAAAAATGGCGACAAAATGGCTTTTAAAAACCACGTATAAAATTTATAAATCACTAGTAAAGCTACGTGTAAATGATATTACGTATCTTATTTACATCTTAAACATGCAGCATAAAATGTATGCGAAAATAAATACCTCCAGGTATATTAATTCTCCCTCATCTACTTCAAAAAGTTTAAAAAAAATATGAATTACCTTTCTATAGATTACACGATGAAATTTCCTTTATGCAAGAAATTTCTGTTGCATTTAGTTTATGGGCGAAAATGCATCCGTGTAATCCTTAATTATGACCTTGGGTAAATAATCTATAAATAGAATATTATATATAATAGATAATAATAGATATTTTTTTTCTTATTTTAAGGAAACGAGGAGAAATTAATGCTGTAAAAGTATTCGGAAATACGTGTAAATACCTCACAATTAAACGAGCGATTGAGTCTAGATATACGAATGTACATACACTCAGCTTATTATTTTCTAATTAATTGTTTTTTCAACTAAACTTCAACTAAACAAATAAAAACTGGAACAAAATAACTTACACCGGGTAGATGATTTTCCAGCGATTAATGATCAGCATCACTAAACTGACTTTGAACACATTTAATTTCGACAATACAGTAGAACCTCTCTTATACGAACTAATTTCGACCAGAGGTGGTTCATATAATCAAAAGTTCACATATCGAAAAATCGAAAAGTACGAATGTTTTATCATATCAGTCTACAAAAAAATCACTGTTCATCCATGCCTATAGGTTGGTTTTTGTAAACAAGAGGAATTTTTTTGCATTTTCGAATTAATTTTCCAAAGATTGAGGCCTGCGCCAGCAAAAAAAAAAACAGATGCCATGTTCCGATGAGTTCATATTAGAGAGGTTCTACCGTAACTGCCATTCAAAGAAATATTTTTGCTAATGCTAATGCATTCTCCAACAAAACCTCCAACAAAACCTCACGTTTCATGCCAGTAAAACTGCATGATGCACGTATGCATTCTCCAACAAAACCTCACGTTTCATGCCACGAAAAATCGTTTTGTTTTCAACGAGTTAATTTGGGGATGCTGGTCCTGCAGTCGAATCAAGAGCATGGACCCGATGTGACGTTGTCGCCCCCTCCTAGGCAGCCCACTGGCTGCTGATCTGGCCCTGCGCTGACGTATGGCGTCCTGTTGCGTAGGTACGCGCAACGCCTCGCGAAGGTGCGTGCAGGCGTCGCGTATAAAAGCGGCGCATTTCGTTCGAAGCTTCTTCACAGGTGAAATCGCCCTCTTCGTCGGGAACCGGAAAACGTAGCAAAATTCGTCGCGGATTTTCTCGATTAACCCGTTTTTATTGCCGAAAATCCTTCGCGCTAATAGCCGTTCTTCTCTCCGGGATGCGGCATTAATGCGCCAATTATTTGCTCCGAAATCACATCGCGAACTTTAACGAACTAGCCGTTGTAAGCATCGTTCCTCAATTCGTTCCCTTCTTTAAATCCCATCACCCTGAGAAAAAGCCGCGAAATTTGCTCAGCTCTAAAATTTTGTTTTTTCTACATTATTCGTTAATAGGTCGAGTTGGTCGCTATCCGTTGCTAATCGATTTTTATGCAAACTTTCATTTCGTCGCCGGCTTTGGTGCGGTTAACTTTCTAAGTTTGTGCTGGCTCACATCTTTTGGAAGTGGGAAAGCAGCAGCCAGACATCGGTGATTATCGCAACTTGTTGAACAACAGTACGCATCAACAGGTGATCTCATTTGCATGTTTATGAAGCGTCGATCTACATCAGGCAACTGCAGTACAATGGCTTCGGGAAAGACACTTCAATTATGGACTGTATCCGTTTGCGTTCTACTGCTGACTCTCGTCGCCTCGGGTAAGTCCCAAATTAGAGGTACTCGTATTTTGCAGAGCCACATGTTCGTAAACACGTTCGGGGAATTAACGCGAATTTAAGTCCAACTTTTAGCGTTTCGGTTAAAGATTCGTTGCAATTAGAAAATCAGATATTGTATTCTATATAAAAACGTGGTAGAATATCCCCTCGTATGGGATGTGCTGTATTATCAGCCCTTATTGCATCTAATTTATGGTGTCAACGGGACACGACGTCGGACGTGACATAATACTAATCCAAATGTAAATTCGTGTAATTACGCTCGCGGAAATGCAAGGGCCGGGTTCAAATAGCGAGCCATCTTCCTAATTGCAATTTTGCTAGTACTTTAATATCCATTAAGAGCTGAAAGTGGGTTTAACACGACGTCACCGGTGTTAGGCCTGGCTATACTCTATATATTTCGGATTACTTTCGTTTATTTCTGATGGAAAATGCCTTGGCATACATTTCATTTGTCATAGGAGGACATACCTGTCAATGCATGCATGCGTGTCTGGGTGATTCAATATCAAGCTCGTATTGCCGTTCATTGATTCTTGCATTCGTGCTCGAACCTGAATACAAATTCAATCCATATATGGATGTTTCGCAGAAATTTAACTTTTCATTAATGACGCTAACAGGCCATTAATCATCGACAAATAATCGCGTAGGCGAACGTGCAGCAAAAAGCTCATCCTGACAATTGTATACGAAAAGAATGTAATTCGAATCTAGGAATCGATTGAGAAAGCGTAATTTCATGCGTTATTTTTTACTCCAATCTGGAAGAATGTACGGCGTTTTTCATTTGAATAACAAAAGAAAAACAATACGAGTTATAAAAGAAAAGATCATGTCTAGAAGAACGGCTTTTTGGAAAAAAATATTAGAAGAAAGCAATAGTTTTCAATTTCTGAGTTTGATTGTTGTTTGGTCCATTGATAAGTTTGATGTCCTTAGATTTTTGATTGGTGCGGTACAAATATAAAAAGAGATACTTATAAATGCTGGAGTAAAAATTAGGACTAGGAAAAATTTAAAAATACTCCGGTGAACAACTGTTTTGTCTGAAATAGACGCACTTCATACTGACACAAGAAGAATGTTTCCAGTATCTTTATATCAATTATAAGTGTAAAACATTTTATGAAACATGTGTTAAAATCCTAGTACATAAGATATCGCGTGACTATGAAATTTACCTGCAATATTGTAGTTTTAAAACATTAATATCTTTGTATCTCGAGATTCTTTTTAAAAAGTTTGAATTTATTGCATATTTTAAGTGTTTTTACTACATTACACTGTATAATCATTATATTTAAAATATTAAAAGATTAGCCCTTGTGTGGAAGAGTTGCACATGCACATACATATACTGTATAAATTCAAAGTATTTATAGTTCAAATATTAATTCATTACAAACTCGTATGTGGACTTGAGTGCGTACACGTGTTTATAAAAGAGCCGTAATTTCCATTTAAAATGTGTCAATTTGATAAACTGAAAATATGAAAATATTAAACAAATAAATGATTTAAGTGTATTGTCTAACTTTCAATCAAAATTGTCCAAATTAATCGAAAACTGTGCTCGTGAACTTTTGACCGTCCTGCTTCTCTTTTATCTGCAGAGAAATGTAAACCTCCCACTTAATTGGAACATTTCGATCCATTACGATCAAACATAATGCCGAACACATTTTAAAACAAAAGTACCGAAAAACAAGCAGCCCTGCAGGCTCACGTGGCCGAGTGAAACCAAACAACATTTTTTGAATAGAATTGCTTTATTATATGTGGTGCATATGTTGCGTGGAAACCACCGTGACTTGCTTTCCGTATATACGCAACCTTTCCATGCTAAGTCACGTTGAAACCCTATAAAATTACTATTAGTCTCGAGCTAGCAAATACCGGCTATATTTTGTTTGATCAGCCCAATCATTCGGCTGAATGCTGTTTGCGACCATTCGGGTTTCATATCGACAGTCTTCAATTTCCTACTGATTTATAGAGTCCGTCTCATGTATCTATAGTCTTGAGTTTTAGATTTGTATTTTGATAAATTTCCAGTAAACAGCATGCGCCTTTTTGCCCTAGATTATATGCCTTGCGGTCAATATTGCCGCATGCGCTACATCGTTAATCTGTCCTTAAATTTAATTAGACCAAGGTTTATTGGTATACTGTTTTGTCGACGAAATGCATTTTCGAGTCTATGGACCTGGCTTGGAATAATCTTCTCACCATGCGCAAGGTCCATGAACTATTCAACGACACTCTTTTCACTTTAATGCGGGTCATTCATCTACGTCAACTGATTTGCGTGCGAATAAATTGCAATAATTCGGGTTAAAATGTGAACCTGTCTGCTTTCAAAAACGCAGAGTGGGGTACATTGAAATTGGCGCCCCGCTGAAATATTAAATATTTCATTTATCCAACATTACCAGGATTTCAAGAATCAAATCTGTATTTTTGAAAACTTCGTCGTGCTTTAACGCGTTAAGTGTTAAAACGTTCATTAAATTTTATTTTTTGTTATCATGTGGATTTCAAGCAGCAATGCTAGCCAGGGCCGTCTTAACCCATGGCAGGGTCCCAAGGCTTAGAGCTTCTTTGGGCCCCTCGAACACCATCCCCCTCAGTAAGGGGCTATTCAAAAAGGACGTCCATGAAATTTTCCCAA
>JAQGBX010004668.1:0-14910 GCA_034698745.1 Megaphyllum sjaelandicum | reverse complement strand
CCTGGACATTTCCAATTGTCCGGCGTCCCCTGGACATTTCCAATTGTCCGGCGTCCCCTGGACATTTCCAATTGTCCCGCGTCCCCCGGTCTTGGACACCAGTGTAGCACTGGAGTTGTATGTTGGTAAAGCATTACCATGATATTGTTCATGGCTCCTAGTTTGACACTGGTAATAGTGTATGGAAACCATTGGTATTAGTACTGGTACCAGTATTCACCAATAAGATTTTTAATGGTACCAGTATTAACCTTTACGATTTATTTTTATACTGGTTCATACTGTTTTTTCCAATAGGGCTTTGCTTTGAATAAATGTGATTCTGGTCCAAGATATGCCCTGGCAGCGTGCTCAGTGTTACTCGACTGTTTCGTAAATAATTCGTAGTTCCCTGCAGTGAGGTAAATTAACCACGTCGTGTACAACATACGCAATCTTCTCTAGACTGAATAATTTCTAATTGTCCATGTACTGCGGTTTTTGCGTCCAACTCGAGCATCAGGGCCAGTTTACGATGACTTGATGACTTCATAAATCATATATTCGTCATGCCAACTTTTTGTTGCTCAATAGCAGGAGGCGCCTTCTTTGTAGCATCCTTTGTCTTAATGTTCTGAATTCAAGTAGACTAGTTAATGAACTTGTTTGGATATAATATCTTAGTTATGCCCATTAAATGCTATCCAAACAGCTCGAGATGCATGAGTTGAGGATGAACGCTCGCAAAAACGTGCTTAGTAGTGATTATACAAGTCAAACAGCAGTTGTAACATCCAAGAGGCATGCATGCCCTCTTTTTATGCATCGTAAGTTCATATTGCATAAAAAAAAGCATAAGACTCGATTGGGTAGGTACGCGGTAAAGATAATTTTTTTTTGCACTCGTATGTGCGAAGTCTTCATGGCCATGAAATTGCATTTATCATTGATAAAAAATGTCTTGTTCCAGCGTCATCTTTGTCATTCCTTACCATTGTTTTATCATTCCCCCTCCTCCAATAGTTTCACTATTACCTTTCATGGTAAGTTATTTGGCAGTGAAGAGAATTAATGTTCACTGATAGAAATTTTATTCTATAAGGAATAGGTTCATCATTTTTCTACCTCAAATGCTAATGTTAACAATGACTTGTTAATGGAAAAACTACGCTAATTTGGGTCCGAGATTGTTTATCTAGCATCAGTAACTAGCATCCATAAATGTTGAAGCTTAATTGACCTCATGTAAACTCTGCAATATCCCCCTACAGTGCTGTATATTTGTTAGGAATGGATTCTTATTTTTTCTGCAAGAGTTTAATTTTTGTTACTTTTAGTAAGGAACCAAAATACAAACGCTTTCGTTAATTTAACGTGGTGTTTGTAATAGTCTAATAAACTGTTACTGTCAGCGAGCTATGGTCATGTTTATGGACCATCATAAACATTTCAGATGCCAGATTGTTGGTTCTCCATGGGATTTTTTCAAAAATAGTTTTATTCACGTTTTAATTTGAAATTACCGAAAGTTTTTCACTTTAAAAAAAATTATATCTTCGAAAAACTCGTAAACAAATGGTTCCATTGGAAAGAGTTTGGATGGGGTTGAGTGCATGGACAAATCTGAAATTGTCTATTGCCGGCACATTACTGGCATTACATGTACCGTACGTCAACCGAGTACAGATAATTTGTCCCTACAACCTGCACATTCAAATTATTCCCATGTACAGTATGTCCACGTTATTTTTACATGGTGTTTGACTTTTGGAATTTCTTTTGATTTCAGTACAAAAGTTTATTTCTAATTCAGGTTTGAAATGAAACTAGCTCAGTAGAATCTATATTTGAATTTATTCATTTCAACTTTAGTATGATCGACGAATTAAAAACGGCATTGTGCAGTGATTGTTTGTAAATGCAATAAACGTCATTCCTAGACGTTGTTTTGGGAAATACAGTATTTATGCATGGTCAATACGAGCTGTCTTCCACTTAATGGGCAGTCTGTTAATGGGAAACAGCCATTCACCCTGCCAACACTGCCTGTATGTACTGTATGTACATTATGACAAAAATTGGACATAATGACACGCGGTGTATGTTAGTCTCTCAACCCTTCTTGAATTTTATACAATAAATCGTGCGGTTTCTCTTTCATTTCTTTTTATTGCAATTTAATGGACTTTTTGGGTTACTGGACCCATTTGCTATCCTGAATCAGAAAACGTGTTGGGTTGTAAAGCTCCAACGTCCTGAATTGTTTGAACACGGTTGTCTGGAATTTGCATCTGAAAGTGAAAACTAAATTTGTCCTGAATGTGGGTTAGATATAGAGCTCCTTATATTGGGCTTTGCTCACTTGGCCTGAAAACCTCTTAGAAAAAAAAACTGGTATTTTCCGATAAGGACGAGGGGCCAATTCAGGTCAGTCCAATGTGGATAAACATTCATCTACCTGTCATTCTACAAACAAAACTTTTGACTTTTTCATTCAACTCATTAACAAATCCTTAATTGCATAATTTGTTTTTAATTTCTTGAACTAATCGCAAAGTAATGACCTTCAGGCACGTGTGAAAGCAGTGAATGAAACCATCGTGGTTTTGCTCGTGAAAATTATAATGAACGAAATCAGAATGATTACATGAATCGGCGCCCGCGCCACCTCATTAGCCACGCTTAGAGATTCTTGGTAAAATGACCCCCGGTATTTTCAAGCTGTTTTCCAAGGATAGGATAGGGGTCAAGAAATACGAAAAAAAAACAACTGTAAAAGGCTTTTTTAGAGTGGGTCGAATTAAGCGGTATGGATCTATGGATAATTGAACTTAATCGACTTGCCCCAGATTGCAGTCTTATGAATGAAAAAAAAAAGCATTTTTTGGCTGCAAATAAAAATTGCAAGGTTAAATATTTTAAAGGTTATTCTATTATTAAGGTTAAATTTTAATTAAAAAAATTTAACGTGGTATTGGTGCATCTCACAATCTCATGACTTTCTTTTGAGTACCCCAACATATACTGTAGAGGGTACACGGTGTTTCTACAGTATGGCCATCATTGAAAATATTTATTATTGATTGAAAAAATCTTTTGAAGGCAAAAAAGTGGTTCGACCTTGGAATATTATGAATTTCAATTGGAGGTAATGCACTTAGCTGTAACATGTCAGATCCTATTCACTGTTTTGGGTACCGCAATTGTGCAAATCATTTTGATAGTCATTAATGGCAGCGTTGACAGGATGTTCATTTTTTATAAGCGTTAGCCTTAGTATGGTTTAAGAACATTGCATGGGTGTTCATTATTTATTTTCACTTCGTATAAAGCATCAAACTGCTCGGTCACTATGAAGAAGCAGTGCTTAAATCCCCGTTAGCGAAGATAGTGCCCATTCATAAAGGTAGGGTTCTTTGCCCCATGAAGGCCTCCCCTCCCCTAACTGCGTTTAAGGTCGTGAAAACGGGGAATGGTTTCATGGGAGTGTAATTGCAACGTTAGTTGCTTGTTTACTCCTCAATTTTCAGCATTTTAATGGAGTTTGAATTGGCTGTTTGTCCACCCTCAAGGGCTCAGAGACACTTTCATAAGTTTCTAAGAGAAAGTAAATACTGTAATAAAAAAAAACTTGGAAGACTGTAGACATACATTTAAGGGCACTGAAAATGCATTTGCGAGAAATTTTATGGGAGTTGCTACAGGACATCTACTTATCAGCATTGGCGTGTACATGCATTCTGTTGCCGGTGCCACTTTTCAAAAAATTTTGCTATTGTTTTAACGCACATTCTCACAGCTAGGAATATAAACCATCGGCAGTCACATTTTTTACGCAATCTGAACATGTTTTTTTATTGGAAGGGGGGGGGGTAGGCCTTACTGGTGTTTAAGGAGTATAGTGTCAAAGACAAGTTCGTTTTCCCTGGTTTATGCAATACATATGCACAATCATTTTTTTTTTGTTATCAAGACTTCTTGGAACATGCAAAAAATTAAAAAACGACCCTCGTATATAATACTTAGAAAACAACAACAACAAGAGGGCAGATCCCAAACTTTTGATGGCCAAGCTTTAGCGGACCCCATGTTAAGGCCTCCAGTTTCCTCGTGGCAACACAAAGATGGTCGCCCACACATTCGAGCTATGGGAAAATTGCCCGCTGTTTACAATCTGATTTATGTTTGAATAATTATTTGGTGCTTGCTTCTGAATATTTAGGGTCCAGGTGGACCACCCTGCCATCCTCCCTCACGCCCTCATCAATTGCCCCTGCGTAGCACCCACCGGCTCCTTGTAATATACTGGAGAGGTGTGCCTATCACCATGGTGCCTATTTCATATTGTTTGTGTTCTGTTGTTGTTCCTGTTTCTTACCCCAAGGACCCTACCTCTGTAAGTGGCACCCCCTACTGTTAAGCACTTGAACTCGTGTGCATGCTGACTGTTCAGTATTTCCTGGGAAATTTCTCCCCAAAGGACTGTGTTATAAAATTTGCCACAGCACACCTTCAAAAAGATGAACATCCACAAAGCTTATATTCTATGAAACGTTTTGCTAATTATTGAAAACTCAGTTATTAGTTGTTACTCAGTTGTTAGTTTTTCAATAAACTGCAATCCCTACATGTAACCAATTAGCTTCAAGGTTTTTATGATGCAATGTGCGAAGGAGTATTCAGTTTGTGTGATCAAAATTTTTCATGGAAGGTGAGTGACGTCGTTTATGCAATATGCACTACCCCCTCCCTATATAGGCCTACTACTTACCTTGCAGACTCATTTAATAGATCATAATTTCAATCTTACATAGAGATCTGTAGATGGCAGATGGAAAATACTGTTACTGTAAAGATTTCAGTTTGGTCTGAAAATCATCGAAGCTACATGTATTGTATTAAACAGTTGTTATATCTTACAAACAATATTAGTCAAATTTGAAAAACAGAACATTTAAAAAAATAATGCACAAGCAAACATTTTTTTTCAAATGCAACTACAATTGTAAAATTAGTTCTAAATAACTTAAAATTTCGTTAAACAGTAAGATGAGCGTCTGTCTTATTGCATTAACAATTTTCAATAACTGCATGGTCATGTTTAGATAAATTCAAATTGTTATACAATACATATACTTTAAAATGGAGAATTTGAAAGTGTGTAAAAGTTGATTTTTTTTAAAAAAAAAACCCATAAATTTGTACGTGTAGTTAACTATTGAATTTAGTTGGAATTTCCACTAAAACGTTTTAATTGTCGTCAGGGCAATAAAACCAGCGTGATCGGCATATGTGCAAGGTGCACAAGAATTCTCATATTGGATTTTTCTTTTCTTTTAAAAAAGGCTAATAAAGATGTGCATCTAGTCTTTTACCCTTAGTGATGCACAAGCATTCAAAGAAAGAGGTCATCCCCACCGGAAGTTTAGTCTATTTCTGTATGCAGAGCCCTCGATTCGAACCCTGGTTTTGGTTAATGTTTGTCACAAATTTGCTCATATGCTTCTGCATTGGAATTGGAATATGCGCCTAGGCGCATTCGCAAAATCCACTGAATAATTTATGAACACCTAAGTATGTATTTATTCTAATTCTTCAAAAAATCATTTCTGAATCAAATTCAACGTGATCGACGCTTTTCATTTTTTTCCTCGGAACTAATTGTTATTGAAGATTTAAAAATTCCATTTTTACTGCACTTTTGACATTAATGATCCATTAAGGACACATTGAAGATGGAATATTTTGAGAAGTCTTTATTATCTATAGATTCTTTATATCTTTGACTCAAGGAAACTCTTCCGGTAATTTTATCAACTCCTTCTGTATAATGTATATGTTTGATTTTAAGCTCATAAATGCAATTTGCCAACGTTGTCAATGCCAGCTACATGTGAACGATTCCAGATGACATTAACCATGTGATTGCTCAATTATACTAGCGAAGCACTATCTACTTTACCCATTACAGCATGTACCATCACTAATTGTAATTGCTATAAGATTTATAAAAAAACAATCGACCAAGCATTGTTTTTAATGTTCCTTTAATGGCTTTTCCTATCCTCCAGGGTAGTTAAACAATGTACTGACTGTATTATAGGTCTCTCAAGCGTCAACTCAATTAATAGCCTTGTAGGACTTACAGTCTATCATGATTTAGTTGTTGTAAAATAAGCGTGTTTATAGATGCTGCAACACTTATCATGGTGTAGAATTGCACAATTTTCCTTTGATGAACTGTTGTACAATGTATGTATGAAATTAATGAATTATTTTGTGCTACCCTCAATTAATCCTGCAAGGTTTTAATCTGCAGTAACATTGGGGGTGTAGATTAAAACCTAGCTAATTTTACTGCCCTTTAACTCGGAAATTGCATGTTGAAACTCTTAGCTAGTTGGTTCTAGAATTAGTATAAAAAATAACTTAAAAACATTCTGGATTTTTATCACATTTGAAGGGTACTTGAGTTGCATGTACGTTTACAAGCGTTACAAGCATCATATACTGTATGAATTTCAAAACTTTCAGGAAAAAATAATCATTTAAACAAATTTTATAATTATTATTCAAAGACTAATTCCGACTTCAGAAATAGGAATAAAATTACTTGTAGCGTAATTAATGTTGTAACAGTCAAATCAGACAGTCAAGTATATTGTACATGCATATTACATGTGCAATGAATGCCAAAGAATGTAACTTGGACGTTATTGGATATCTTACTAACCGATGCTTATAAACTGAGAACTGTGAACCTACTCGAAGACAATTGCTCTGAAAACCGGTCTTTAGATTTAATATAGACAAAATTTCAATCCCATGGTTCATTAAGATAATGCTGTATAGCAGGTTTTTCCATTTGCTCATGATCATTTCTTCGATGATCATAGCCAGGCCATTTGTTAAATGATCAGTAAATGGCATCGTGTGACAGGGGTATAATAAACGGCACGTTAGTGCCAATATTGCGTTCCCTGTTTTGGTCCAGGGCCAATGTGGTTGCACAGGTGTCTCAACAATGGATAAATTATGCATCGGGCTAAATATTAAAAGCCATAATCGTAAATACACTCTGGCAGCATAACAATGCAAACGCAGTTATTGCATGGTAAGGAATTGCAGCGCCGCATAGCAAGAATGTGGCATGACGGGGATTGCGAATTCTAATTAACATAATTTGACTTTTGTGGGTTTTAATATTACGGCGGTTAATGAACTGAGGGGAGGAGAATGTAATTCAAACAGCCGTTAGCTCTTTCGGATCTTCCAAGTTAGTTTACGGTTGGGAATTCTTAAAATATATCATAGAAACCGGCGCATGTCTAGAGTGTTTTTATTGTCTAAGGGAATTGAGATGTCAGATTCTCAACAATTATACTGCATGCGTGCAACCCTTTATGACAGGAAAATGTTCTTTCCAATATTTCATAAAAATCGAAATTAAAAACCATTCAAGAAGGAGCTAATGACCCCTATATACAGAACCATTATCCACAGTGTAGACAGTGAAATTAGGGTTTAAAAACCTAACACCATGTACATACGTATGTCTCTTACCTCAAAAAACGAAATGATAATCGTCATATATACCGTTTATATTAAAAAAGAAATGATAAAATGCCCAATTTTCAAGCTTCTTTTTCTAAATAATCTGCACAAGTGTCATCTGGCATATCCTAGCTGGCATTACATGTATATATGTATAAGCATTGCATAAGTTGTCTTGACAACTTACATGTGAAAAATTCTCTTAGTACTGTAAATGTAATTTCCTTTTTCCATTTTCCATCTCTGTAAAATGTCTATGGAGTTGTATAATATACATCCGAATATTTGCATTTTATGAATGTTAATTTGAAGATTATCTACCTGGAAAAGATCGAATTAACCTTTATAAATCGAGGTTTAGTAATAGCTAGCCTAACACTGCAACCCATTAAATATTTTGACACATATTTCACCACTAAAATTCGCCAGTGTAAATTCATCAGACATGACAAAAATAACTAAAGTTTTATGAGTTTATAATTAGTGGAGTTTTTTAAATTATATTAAAATGTCAAAAATAGTCATGCATGTACATTAGCGTTTTGCTAACCTATAGCTTGTCCGTTAAAATTATGACTTTGGCATTATCATTCCCTTAACATATTCTCTGGCAATAAAAACTTTAATTAGTTTGTATAATGAAGATAAGTGGATTTACTGTAATTTGATACTTAAGTATCAAATACATCAAATCAAAATCAAAATCAAATCAGATACATTGTATAAAACGACTGGTTAAGGTAACGGATGACAAATAACCACATTAACTTCTCATTTTTATCTTATGCAAGTATTGCACAATTTTGAATTTGAACGGCTACTCCCTTTATGATTGCTAATTTTCTTGGGCATTGCCTTGAAACAAGAATTTTATTTGCAATGAGGGCGATAAAAATGGCCACAGACGTACAGTATGAAAAGTTTGTTTGCGCAACACAGTTTTGCATGTGATCTCCTATTTATCATACTGAGCATGCATATCAGGGCGTGTTGCACCATGCAGCTTGCTGCTATCCTATTACTTCTATTTTTATTCTTGGATGCTGTGAAATGACTCTTCAATGCATCACTGTAGTTAGTTTACTTTTCTCACTAAATGCCATTAAAAAGTGTACATTTCAAGACGAAATATACGTGGCAATAACCCTTACACTGGTCAAGGGTTGAGTTTTACTACTACTGAAGCTCAACAACACTTCTATGCCCGAGGATATCATATAACATGTCCGAATATACTGTACAAATGCACGTGATTGCCATGTTAACGATACATGTATTCTGAATAATAAGAACACATGGGCAGAATTTTTTCGAAAAACATTTTTTAGAAAGTAAACTTTAAAATAAACGATTGCATCTATCGATAAATTGGGGAAAACCAAAAGGTAATTAGCATACAGTGTATATGCAAAAATGAAATTGTTACATCATATTCCCATGCTCAGAAGCCATGCATACACTGCAGTTCTAAATTCAAACACAATGATTTATCAGTTATTAGTTAATCAAATTGAACAATAACTTTTTGGAAATGAATACTGCATATTTATATCGGATTTGAAGTCAACTATGCATCCTGTCTGGTACATGCAATACAAGGTATACATTCACTACATTGCATTCTATTCGATGTTATCATCATTTACAGTTGAGGCACAATGGAACTAATGCGTTGGGAGTCGCGCGTTGATAAATCATCAGGGTACACTTTCAGTTATCCAAATGTTGCAAAATAAGCATAATATATGGGACAATAAAATTTGAGCGCGAGCAAACAAGGGACGCCCATTTAATTGGGGTGGAGATGTATAGTATTTACATGTACATGTAAAGGTCATGGAAAAAGTCCAATTTGCGCATATACTGTAGTTCCCCATGGACAAAAGTGCGTATACGATATCTCGATAAGTCTGGAATGATGATTTCGACATTTTTAAAAAAAAAAAACTTACGATAATGTATTCTGTGATGCGCCACCATCAAACAATCAAACGTTGTTGAAAATTTGAAGTACATGTATTTCAGATGGAGCGTCCTGTCACTAACAAAAAAAAATATTACCAAAATTTTCTTGATCGTGTTTGTTAGCGGGCTTATCAGTTTCTTGTGTTTGGCTCCAACGCGGGTTTAACCTGGACTAATTGACCTTCACTAACCACTGAATACAATGTATACAGTAGCATATGATAAGGCAATGATAAAGATAATGATGAAACTGCTTGAAGGCTTCGTCAACTTTTTCTTTTCTTTCTGAACAGACTAAAAAAATGCTCAGATGATAACATTGTCCTGATATTAAACATACATGTATGTTGTCCGGAGATTAGTGGTAATTACAGTATATATACATTATTTCAGATATGCAGTAGTTATATACTAGTGGTAGCTTATAGTTATTTTTCAGAAATTATAGTTATTCTCCAGATATTAGTTGCAATTTATATAGATATAGTAATTCTCCAGATATTAGTTGTAATTTCTAGAGATTATAGTCATTTTCCAGATATTAGTTGTAATTTCTAGAGATTATAGTTATTTTCCAGATATTGGTTGTAAATTATAGAGATAGGTCTACGACCTACAAGTGTATGTTTGATTTTCTAATGTTATTGTAAAGTGGTAAGCACACCCTAAAATATGCTTCGTTGTAAGCGTTTATTCAGGAAAAAAAACTAACATTTCGGCAAGTTTTTATCAGCTTTTGCAGGTGAAAATGAATATTCAAAGAATTTCTGATGCATTCGTGCATGAGCTGTCCGAACTCTCATCAGACTGAATGTTCCACTTGAACCGTTCTCACCAATCAAAAATCCCTGCTGGCATCTGTCACCAGATATCTTCAAGAGGTTATGACACGCGAGGCGAGCCATGGCGCTGTTGCACTCCCATGTTTCATCCAGATTACGCCTTTGTGTGTTTATTTTGGGCAACGAGAGTGAAATCAGGCATCGGGCAGGGTCACCTAGGCGCTCCCCAAATAGATTTTTCTTCAGATTCTCGCGTGTTACGGGAATTTGATGTTCAGACCCCGGGACGGTGATACCATTTATTATTTCAAGCCGTGAGCACTCACACCCACTCGTGCAACCAGAGGGGAATACAGTGACCCAAAAGAAACCAGCTGGAAACGCTGGGCTTTAAAGCGAAACAGGAAGTCATGTAGGACACCACCCAGCCATGTTCGACTGGCTCGCACAATCTTTGCCTATGATCTTTATATCGCCTCATAAAATTATACTTACAAGCAGCTACTTTCGCTTTGTCTTAGTGGCGTGGTTGTAATTAGGGTGCTGGTGGGTTGTGCCAAACTTCGGTTAGTGTAATCTGTGCGAAATTCTGCGACAACACTTCGCTACGGCTTGATGCATGGTCTTCTTTATTGATCTTACAGTTACTCATTCAGACTGATAATTGTAGAATACAATTTACTCGTATACAACATATTAAGTCACCAGTGCTCGATTCTACGGTGCCACTATTTAATTTTCTTGATCTCCATGATCTTGATGTCTCTACAAATGTGATGATACCATACTGATGATGCCACCCCAAATGTGATGATACCACACTGATGATGTTTCTACAAATTTGATGATACCACACTGATGATGTTTCCACAAATTTGATGATACCACACTGATGATGTTTCCACAAATGTGATGACACCACACTGATGATATCTCCGCAAATGTGTTGACACCACACTGATGATGTTGCCGTAAATGTGATGACACCACACTGATGATTTCTTCACAAACGTGATGACACCACACTGATGATGTCTCCACAAATGTGATGACACCACACTGATGTCTCCACAAATATGATGGTACCACACTGATGATATCTCCACAAATGTGATGATACCACACTGATGATACTGTATCTCCACAAATGTGATGATTTCACTGTACTGATGATATCTCCACAATTGTGATGACACCACACTGACGATGTATCCACATACATGTATGTGATGACACAACACTGATGATATCTCCACAAATGTGATAGCACAACACTGATGATATCTCCACAAATGTGATAACACCACACTGATGATATCTCCACAAATGTGATAACACCACATTGATGATAACTCCACAAATGTGATAACACCACATTGATGATATCTCCACAAATGTGATAACACCACATTGATGATATCTCCACAAATGTGATAACACCACACTGATGATATCTCGACAAATGTGATAACACCACACTGATGTCTCCACAAATGTGATGATGCCACACTGATGATGTTTCCACAAATGTGATGGCACCACACTGATGATGTCTCCACAAATGTGATGACACCCCATTGGTAATGTTTCCACAAATGTGATGAAGTACCACACTGATGTCTCCACAAATTTGATGACGCCACACTGATATTAACGTTTCATCAAATGTGAAGACACCACACTGATGTCTGCACAGATGTGTTGATACCACAATGATGATGTTCTGGGGGGAAATGGCCATGCAGCTCTATTAGCCAAACGCTGCATGTTCGATAATGGTTTATTGTTGAAATTAACTTGAAGTTGCATACCAAAAAAATTCTAAAATTTCTCCAATGACCAGCCCCACGTCTACAAGGGAGATTCCATGGGCGAATTGGATACCACTCTATGTTTACCGGTATCCATAGTGGAACCAATATCAGGCTTGCATCAACCAGGCCAGAAAATATGAACTACCTCGATTACTGTGATCTACAATGTATTTTGGAGTCAAGACATCGGTCATTATGCATATGCAGAGTGTATTTTAGTATACCGAGCAAGGGGCGACGACGGGAATACGTTCAGATATTGTACAGCTGTTGAAGTTTATTCTTAAAGATGCAATGACCCAGACTACACCTACTGGGATTCATTCCCGTTTTTTTAGTGTTGAGAAAACCTCGAGGCTGTCACGTTTTTATTATTAACACCGTTGATAATTGAAACAGTGCATTAAATAATTAACCTTGGTTATATAATGACCACGATTTCGCGAAAAGCGACGTGTTAATTCAGGTGTCCCTTTATATTGTTGTCATTTTCAAACTTTTTTTCCCGTTTTTTTTATAAAGAAAAACTTCTTTTTTAATTTAAAAAGATCGCATTACTTGACATTTCACACGCATTTTCGTCATTGGTGTCTAATTCCTACAGCAACTGTCAGAAGATTTACTTGCAGATGATCATCGATGCTTCAGTATGCATTAGTTAAAGCGTATGCTATTCCAATAATAAAATGGGACATTTTAACTTGTACATGTATGGTGATCAGTTACGATATAAAATACAGTACTTGTCTAATCGCCGCACGTTTTTTTAGTAACCTTTGACCTCGAGGCAATTACGTTTAAATTAGCACGCCTTGTTTGGTTTCCGTCTTCGTATAATGATATAATGTATCAGGAATACCGAGAAATTCATAACTAGCATAAAATCGTTCATCAGAAATGCCTGCAATCTAAATTATAGCTTAGATGTGATTAGACTCTGGCCCATAAATTATCTTGCATATTCGATAGCCTACTTGCATATAGAATTTTGAGTAGGTGTTCTGAAGGAATTAATTAACATTTGAGATCCCGCGAAAATCTGGTCGAGATAGAGAGCAACGAATTTGATGGAGTGAATGATACGTGAACAAAGTTTTAAAGTTGTTTGAAATAAACATGGATCGAGTTAATTAGCAGCTAGCAATGATACGCGTTGTCCCAAAGAAGTAGGCAACGGTTGCAGGTCGTAAAATGTACAATAAATTTGTATCATGTTTGCCGTCTGTGAAAATGCATAACCGCAATGTTTTTATTTATCATTGAGATATGGTCCACATAAAACAAGTTTTATTTAGTCTTATCATATTATTCGCGTTTCGACATCATAGTATTTCTATGGTGAGTTTACACGCAACCCTTAATTATAACTGAACTTGTCGGTGATTGGATACATTGAAAGTTTTGAAACTAGTAGTTTTGGACACCTCAATGATAAGTAGCAATGTTTGCTCAACCCTTGAAAATCTGGACACCCGTTTACATTGAACATGTTAGGCTGATTCCTGTTCCTGGTAACTCGTATCCATATAAGGCTGCGTTAGATGGCGGTCATTGGTATTTTGGTTTTATCTGAACATACCAACATAAACGTGTTATATCATTTGATCTAATAAGTTTAAACAATTTAGTCAGACACTATCGAAAAACGTGGTTTTAGTTGATGCATCTTCCAAACCAATTAAGCCATATCCAGTATGGCTTTTTAGGAGCGATCGATCGTAAATGAAAATAATTTATGGTGTACTATAACGTATTTTTTTCTTTATTACAGAGTAAAGAATGGCTGCAATTAAAAATTTTGGAAATGGAGCCAGATTTGGCGAAACTCGGATCCACGTTGGACGAAGCTCTGGAATATCAAAGACAACACGAACAAGTCCTGCAGAAACTTCAGGTAGCTTCACATTAAAACTATTGCACAAAAATTGCATGCACATGGAATAAAATACTAAAAAAAATGCATGCATACACTAAATCGGGTACAATTATGTTACTGGTTTGTTTTCAATATGATTTCGTAGAATGCCTAAACGCATGGAAAGGACTTCTACTAACTAATTGATTGTTTTTTGTCTGTTGAATTTTTCTTTTCAATGTTGCTATGGAATACCTCACAAAAAGAACTCTTTTCTCACAAAAAAAAAATTTTAAGTGTTTTTGAAAGATATAAATATAAAATGTAGCGAATACATATCTTCATAATCTTGGATTCGCTGGTAATATGAAAAATGAAACGTACGAATAAAATAAAATATCATTTTGGTTTATTTCTCTGTTGATTCGATTCGAAAATATCTAAAACAGTGGACAATTTATCTCTACAAATATTATTCCATTTTATTTTCTTTTTTATCTGTTGTATTTATAAGTTGATGAATCGTTCAAGCTCGTAACATTTTCTCAGAAGGTGAAAAGTTTGAGTACATGTATATACTCCATTCTGTCAGTCTGACAGTCTCAAATCGCTTTATCACTACATACCATCGTACTAACGATTTCACGAACAGAGTTATGGTCGCAAAAGACATTTCGAAAAGACAGGAGCATGATGCGACAAGTTTCATTTTGGATGTGTGGGACGTGTTGAAGAAGGGAAGGGGGGATAAGGGGTGATGGGTGAGACCGCCTCAAAGATCGCTGATCTCAAACGCCAAACTTTTTCCTCAAGAATGTGTCTGGAAAGCATCTTGACACGCGTCAGTTTCAATATGCATCTCGGAGTGTTGGTTTCGTTGTCAGAATTATTAGCATACCTTCGAATGCTACATTTTATGCCAGATTTAAATAAACTCATTTACATTTTTTTGCAGTTTGGG
>JAQGBX010004667.1:0-14911 GCA_034698745.1 Megaphyllum sjaelandicum | reverse complement strand
TTTTTGCCCCTATTTTTAAAACATTGTAACAACTTCAAATAATTGCCAATAAAAACGAAACCGGTTGAATACATACAAGCAAGCCATGCTCTTCGTTTTCCTAATCTGATATTTTGTTCTAGGTGTTACGGTTCAAAAAATATACGTTAAATTTCGTTGAAAAAAATGGTGTTAGGTAAAAGTTTATACTATTAATGGATAGAGCACCTATGACATACTATCTAATGACACAAACAGAATTTTCCCATCTTTAACGGTTAATAAAAAATTGAGTGGTCACTGAATTATGATTCACCCTGTGTAATACAAACTTCCCTTAATTTTCTCTACGTTTTATCCAAACTTATACCGGTATAACAGGATATACTTTTGAAATTTTTTCAGAGGAAGAATTCCGGAGCGAATTCGCCGTCCAAATGCCTATGCTAATTTGACGTTGAAGGAGCACGTGGCCTCACACAATTGGTCAAAGCATTTCCGGCGTTTCCAAGGGGTCACAAAGCACGGTGGTTTCCAGGTTATTTGTGGTCAAGATAGCAATCCACTCGTATCGGTAAGTACCGTCGCACACGAGGCCAATTATAGCCGGATATAAATTGCTAGAAATTGTAGAAAATTGATTTTAACTGAAAGAAAATCCTTTTGCTGCGCACTTGGAGCAAAGTAATTCCGAATATATCCCTACATTATTTGAAGCACTGCTTCAAAGGAAAATTTAGGTAAGCTAAGTTGACGTACAACACTGCTTATTTCAAAGTCTTTCCTGATTGGCCAGGCATCAGAAAGAAACTTTTTTGCTTGACTGTAAAACTAATGACGTCAGAAATTGTTTCCAGAAATAGGTTGCTCAGAACAGGATCATTTTCTATTCAGTTTCTCGAATTTATATCTCCGTAAAGAATACTTGCGAAGGAAATATTTTCAAATACACGGGGAAATATCAAGCAACAATATTTCTGGAAACAAATTTCCGGATAGATTGTTACTTGTTATCTGTTATGATCATGTCTTTCCTAATTGGCTAAGCATCAAAAAGAAACTTTTGTGCTACACTGTAAAACCAATGACCTCAGATATTGTTTCCAGAAATAAGTTGCTCAGAATAGGATCATTTTCTATTTTGGAAACAGCTCTGAAAATAATATTTACGATGGAAATATTTTCAAACACGGAGAAATATCAAGCAACAATATTTCTGGTAAAAAATTTCCTGATATAAGTTGCCTCGGCAAACCCGTTTGAGAATGTGGGGCCATGCATTATGGTTCAGTTGATATCATGGCATGATATCATTTAAATAAAATCATGAATCCCATGCACCTACCTTCGATTTATTTTCTTCCATTCGTTCCATAATTCTAGAATTCGATAGTCCTTAAGTGCCAAACAGGAAGTAACAATTTCCCGATTTTCTCCGCAATTGTTAGTCATTTCCCACATAATTGGGCTTTTTGGATGGCGTCCTGTAACAATATAAAACAACAAATCAGAAATAAGTTGATGGCCAATTATCTTTCTCCCATATAGGGCAGCCAGGTCTTCCACTTTCCAAACATCACCAGGAGGCAGCACGAGTACAACTCACAGTGTGGTGCAAAAAATACTGAAACTATCCCCAAAGAGGTCACAAGGTCAACAAACGCCCCACATACGGTAAAGACCAAGAAGCCCAAGATCAGAAATAGCACGCGGAAAAGTAGCACCACAACCACGGAAATGATGCAAGTCTCGCAGGCCAGTTCCAGGTCATCTCCTCAAACCGCATTCCGCGTGACGTCACTTTCCCTGGCCTTTCTTGTCACGCTAGTGTACATCGCTAATTGCAAATAAAAGTTCTTTTTTCGCTTCTTAAAAATTTTTGTTCTAAAAGATCTTTAGACAGGCTGGGCCCTCAGCGCCCCCTGTACGATGGCAATCACCGATTACTCAAAAGTTATGTTACAATGCCTTAATTCAAACTTTAGAAGTCCTTGTTCTTAAACAATGTTTCTAAGGGCCTCTTGCACCAACTTACATTAAAATCTTAAGTTTACTAACCTTGGGGTAAGATGTTTGTGTTGCACCAATTAACTCTTGATGAAATTACCCCCATGTTTAACCTGCTGAAACCAAAATGGCGGACGGGAAAGGAACTAACTTTGACAAATGCTGCCAGATTGCGCATAATGATTTTTGGTACAAAGAAATTTCGTTAGTTGTGCAACAATAAAATGTAAAAATTAGAACACAATTTTCAGAAAATGGGTTCAAACGCAGATAAACTAAAGCTTTGCCTATTGTAAGAACTGGGTAACTTAGCAATGCCAGATCGTGTTTAAAAGAAAATAAAAGCAACAATTAGATGTTTTTCTCAAAACCTAGAGCAAAGATGGGCCAAATCAGGGAGCCATGGAGAACAATTCCGGAACAAGACGATAAATAAGGTTCATAGGCAATATAGAGAATTGTTTGCCATCAAAACATCAAAAATTGATAAACACAGATTTACTTGATAGATTATTCATCACTTCAGACGATTTCTTTTCAAGTTTGCATTTTCCCCCTAAAACTAAACACAGAGAATTAATTCCAGAGGTATTAGATTTACGGGAATAACCTTCAAGGAATTCAAATCCATCAGACATTTTCTTAAACAGTGGTGATTCCCAATAAATATTTCATCAAGTTTTCTTTTAATTATAATCCTGGGACTATTTTACTGTGTATTTGAACAAGTGATGTTCCAATACAATAAATGGACTATGTCTGTGGAATTATGTAGTTTCATAGTAGAAAGCCTCGTATTATAAAAAATATGAAATCAATTTAACAGTGTACCTTTCTGGCCCTCTGTGAAATTGTCTGCCCCTTTATGTGGGCCGCACCTCATAGCTTTCATACTCTGCTGCCCCTATATGTCGGCCACATCTCAATGTATTTAAGCTTTGCAGGCAAGTTTTGTCCGTTTCTGGAACTAGACAGTTTCCTGTTTGTAAAATTTGGTAAATTTTTGGTAATTTAAGTCAAAAAACAAAATGCATTTGGAGGTTTCCAAATAATCCCAGCGAATATTAGGTTATTAATTTTGAAAAGCTAGATTTCCATTTCCGGTGTGACCAGGTGGTTTAGTATATGCAATTCCCTAGCTTCATAAGATTAAATTGTATTGTTTACGCAATGTTATTTCTCCTAATAACCCGAGGTTAACCCTGCCTACCTCGGTAGGGCCGGTTGCACCAACAGAGGTAAAAAATAACTAGGTTAACCTCTGTTGGTGCAACCGTCCCTAAACGGATATCGTAGGCACCTTTCACGGTCACGGAAGTCAGGGAAGAATGATTTTTGTGTGAAAAAGTCAGGGAAATTCGACGTATTCATGTTGCTACTTTAAAAAATTAATGCTTCTACGAGCATATAGCTCAGAGCATATTTGCCAAGTTTTTTAAAAATATTTCAGTAACGAGACAAATTTTCAAAATTGTCTACAATTTCAGAGGACAAATTTGCAAAACTTTAGACAGTTTCCGAGGGAAAATTTGCAAAATTCTCAACATTTTATAGAGAACATTTTCTCAAAATTTGCTACCTTTTCCGAGTTCAAATTTAGAATTTTTCAACATTTTTCGAATACAAATTTATAAACTTTAAATAAAAAACAAATTCAAAAGAACTCCGCAAAATATCGATGTAGTACACGATTTTCAAAATCATGGATAACATTGACCTATACCAATTGTGTTTTTGGTCAGGGAAATTTGTTTAAAAACCTGGAAAAGTCAAGGAAGTTGAATATGAAATTTCTATGAAAATATCCACTGGCTCACTTTGTGCCTTAATTGTACTCTCACAGTGTGGACCCAGTTCTTTAATTCTATCCATTCATCTAAAGTTATTAAACTTCCTACGAAAAGTTTTGGATAAAACATTAGGTATACATAATTTATTTGCCCGAATCGTTTTCTAGAAAATTTCATTCGCGAAACAATTGTTCGCTAAATTTGTTAGTTGCTTGGAGTTTGTTTTCATCTCTACACTGCATATGCTAAATTTTATGGTCGGTTCAACAAATGTCTTGATGTTTCTTCCAATATCTACAAACGAGAAAACAAGCCATGATAATGCCACGTCCAAACTGGATAAAGCATAAAAATGAACTTTCTGTTGCTAATTAGTTTCAAATTGTTTTTAGGAACAAATTTATGAAGCTTAAAGAAACTTTTCTTACTTTTGCCATAAACAATAATAAACTTTTAGAAATTCTCATCTCAGGAACATATATTAAAACCCTTAAGGCGCAAGCAACTGAAACAGAAAGTTCAGCCATGTTTCCTCCAGTGTGGAAGTAGCTTTAGTCATCCGTCACGTGTCTGTCATGTCGTCTATAAATTCAAGTGCGAAATCATAACAAGAAGCTATCATTGGTGAAGCAGCTGTAAAAGACCTGTGATTTTAGAATACAGTAAAACCTGCTATGAGTGACCACCAAAAAAAAATGCGATGTTGGTCATTGTACACAGGTGGTCACTATACAAATAATGACTGAATTGAATTTAAATAACAAACATGTACACTGCACTTATACATGTAGACTGTGATACACGTGGTAAAAAACCACAAAACCAAAAAAGTACAGGATCATCTTGTCCAAGGGTTAAAACAAGATGTAACGTGACTCATCTGTTATCTGGTCACTTTATAAGGTTTTTGACAATGTAAAAATTGTAAAAAAGACAACACACACTGGCCACTGTACACAATAGACAGGTGCTCACTGGTCACTATACAGAGAATTTTTATGCAGGAAATGTGTACTAGAAAACACAATATACTAAAAAATGGTCAACATAAACAGCTAGGTGATCACCATTCAAAGGTGGTCACTTTTACAGGTTTTACTGTGTTTGGTACAATTTTTTGTTCGGTGGAGTTTCTTCATGTAGAATGAGAAGAATATAGGCATTGAAAATAGGAAAATGGGTTTAGCATTGAATTTCAAGAAACTTGCATTGCTAAAAAAGGGAACAAGTCCACGGAAATGTAGATGGTTGGAAATAATTTTTCTCCAGAAAGTAGAAATTATTCACTCGTTTTTCATTCGTCACATTTCCTTGTTTTAGATAATTAAACTTCAACCTGAAAGTCAAATGGGATGCAAAGCGAAACGGCGTTCCATACTACGAACATTCATGTTAAATGTATATTGCAATTTAACATGACTCATGATAAACGCAGACGGACATGAAGTTGAAGGATTATCAACGTAAAATTTTAAAGATAACGCTACGGTATCAACATACCGGAACTCAGACAGAGGCTTTTCGAATTGTATTTTGGCAGCCCAGAAGTCACGTGTGAAAAAATCTACACTCTCATTGGTTTAAAAATAATCACTCGAGGTTATCGGTGTTTGTAAATCAATGAATACATTGTAATTCGTTTTACATTAGTGATTTCGCAATTCGTTAAGCTTCTGAATGAGTATACCCCCTATTACCACGTTTACAGTTGGTTTTAAAAGCGTGCAGGGATGCCAAAAATGTTCTTAACAATTAGATCGATTTCTAAACTGGAATGGTATTAAAAACGAAAAATTCAATCTTTACAATATTAAGTTTTAGTTTCCAAAAATATCACTAACCACCATTTTTTAACCCATTTGGGAAAATTCGCCGTTCCCTAATAGAACAAAAAAAAACCTAACAAATATCCACCGGTAGGAGGAATTGAGTTCGTAATTTATCGAAATATGTAATTTTAGTTCGCAACTCGGAGCAAAACGTTCTTAAAAACTTTGTTTTTTAAATGGCGAAAAAAGCGAAAATAAATCAAATTTTAAAAAATTGGTTTAATAATATCTTATTAAATTTGTTTTTATAACAATTAAAAAGTAAACGTGAATTCATTTTTTTTTTAAAAATCAAGCGAAATAAACCAAATTTAAAAATTTGGTTTTACAATATATGTTATTGAAATTGTTTTTAAAAATAAAGCGAAATAAACCAAATTTAAAAATTTGATTTAACAATATCTTATTGAAATTGTTCTTATAAAGGAAGCGAAATAAACCAAATTTAAAAATTTTGTTCAACAATATATTATTGAAGTTTTTTATTAACACAACAAAAACTACCGTCGATGATAAAGATTAAATGGTCAAATATCACGCAATGTGTTTTAAATAAAATTAAAGAAAACTAGCAAGTAAGTCTTCCTGAAGGTGGCGCTGGAGACGTTTTGGGTACAACGATTTGTGCATTTTGTACTTCCTGGATGGATAATCAAGGTTAAAAACGGGTTTATAAATTTTAAAGTTGACCTTCGCGGGCGATCTTATCATATGGATAACTAATTTGTCATTTATTGGAAAAACTACAGTATACCTACATGTGTTTTAGGTGGGGCCTTAACAAGAAAACTTCCAAACTGTAACTTAGTTTCCAAAACTGGAATGTTAGTTTCCGAACCGTGGCGTTAACTGGCTTTCCGAATATGGAGTTTCCATTTTCGAAAAACAATTTTCCGTTTTAGTTTTCTGGATGTGTTCAGACCTAAGTTAAGGTGTTTCCAAACTGTAACCGAGCAAGTTAGCTGAGTAGTTAGTGTCTCAGTCTTGCACTCGGGAGACCCGGGTTCCAATCCCGGTTCGACTGTCCTGACTTTTGTTTTCGCGGTTTCCCAAAGAAGCTTCTAGGCAAATGCTGGGACAGTTTATCTAAAAAATCGGCCACGACCGTTCCCTATCCTTGAATTAAGTCAATAATTAAAAACATTGAATTATTTTAGGCGTTGAGGTCTTCTTTAATCTTTACTTAAGAGTGTTTCCAAACTGTAGGAGCATGGAGAAATTTTTCTGAAGTTTGCTGCCACTTGATTATTGTTTCACATAATTTTTTACATGAATTGTTGACATAAGTATTTTTTTCCAAAATCACCTAGAAACCGACTGGCAACAAAAAGTTCCTCTAATATTTCTTCCATATTTGCCCATACGGGAGGAAACTAAAGGAACTTTCGTTGCCAGTTGTAACTGGAGAAAAAAAAGTACAGGGCATGTATGTACACAACGTAGATAGGTGTATTGAATTACAAACAATCATATATTTGCCTAAAACAAATACCTTAATAGTTTGAACAATTTTATTATATTTTTAAAATAAATTGTGAACGACTGCTTAAAAAATTACAGTTAACTATTTTTTTTTCGAAAACTTCTATATTTTGAATAAATTTTCGGTTTATTTTTTAATTTTTTTTTTGGAAAAACAATGTGTTGCCTCCTAATTGTTTTTATCATTTCGAGAATGTTGCGTTATTTCGTATCATTGTAAATTTTATTTGGAAAACATCGTACTTATCTAAAAAACGCCTTTTTTGGGGGAAATATGTTAATTTTAGAATGATTTTATCAACTTTCAAAAACTCGCATTATTTCCACGATGTTTATTGCTATAAACATAGTGTTTATTACATTCTGCATTCGTGTATGGAAATAAAATAATTATTGAATTGTGTCAACATAATAAATTAAACGTGTGTATATCCTAAATGGAATAAACACATTGACGTTTTTAAAATTTGAAAAGTTAAACTTTTCATATATATTTTTATATTTCAATATGTTTTAAAAAATGCATTATTGTCAACCGCAGAACAGTTAATTTTTATTAAGTGAAGAAATAGTACTCAATTTGTCAACCTAATTACGAGTGTAATAAACGTTTGTAAATATCGTTTGCAAGAAAAAACAACGCTTTATTTTAACACAATTACATTAATTGTTTATGAAAATTGTTTGCATGAAAAATACCAGCTAGGGTTACCTTATAATATGCGACAATTTCCTGAGAATTCTCACGTGAATTTTTGCAGGTTTATCAGCACGTAAAGGATAATAAACAGGTTTCCAGTTTCATTCTAAAAACACTATGAATTCTCACAACTTCCTTGCTAGCATTTCTTACGTGAATGATGGCAGGTTCGTAGGCTTTCTTTGCTGAAATTTAAGGTCACCTTCAGATTTTGGAAATACGCAAATATACCAATGTTTGGTTTGTTTGCATATACTTGCTGGAAGTGGTTTTTTTTCCTACGAGCTACATGTGTTTTTGGACGTAATGACGTCTAGCTATTTTGTTTTATGTTTTTTTCTCAGAAATGTTATTTGGTGAGGTTTCAATGGAACTCATCGATAACAAGGTCAATCATGAGGTTTACTTTCGTTAGCCGTGACCTCCCAGAAGATTCGAACGCATGCATAACACTTATCAAAACACCTCATGAAGAACTGTCTTGAGTATAAGTGAAAAATAATATTTTTTATCTAATGTAAATTTATATCGTTACTGAAAGTTTCATTAATTTTAAAAACCCAAAATCATTTGAAATTAAAAGACTATATCAAGAAACCTCGGCAGTTTTGAATGCCTAGTACTAATTATCCTCGACATAATTTTCATTAAATTCACTAAGTACCTGCAAAGGTATGTTTTGTACGGTATACAATATTATGAAAGGTACGTGTATAATCCACATGGGCTCTGTCCAATAGTTTGATTGTCACCAACAACCATGTCAAGTAAGTTGTCAATTGTTACAGTGGATGGAATGGTTAACTCAGAATTGCATACTAATTACCAAGTTTGCAAGTGGTTGTAGGAAAGATGACCATATATATCACTGCAGTGGTAAGTTTTCTGTAATTTTTTCTACTTTTAACTTTCTTTTTTCTGTTTAGATTTAAATGTTGTACTGCCAGGTGCTTGTTATTGGCAGTATGAATATTATCATACTGCAATGGGTAGCTATGTATTGTTATTTTAAAATTATTTTTGGCTTTTTAATAGAGACTTGAAGAAGGCTTATGTTGTATTTTATGAAAAAAAAATTAACTTTTATGGTTGCAGTTATTTACGGCGTTTAATTGTTAGACCAGATATTCAAATTAAGTACCATTCAATTGGAACCGTTGCCAAATAAGTAAGTGTCACATATGTATATATCAATATGTCTTAAATGAACTTTAAAAAACATCCTTGAACATAATGTATATTACGTGTATATTACAATTGTGTCTGTCTAATTCAAAAGGTGTATTAAGAAGGTTGTTTAAAGCCAAACTAAATCCTTAATAATGCTAAGAACTTTCAGAAATAAAAATACTCAAGCTCATACAAACGTATGACAAATGGCGTTTCTTCTAAAGAATGATGTTTTTTAGCAAATATACTCTATAACTAAAGAATATGACAGGTGTTTTTGTAAAGACTTGTAAGGAAGGAGTTAAACCTTCGAAAAAAAACCACCTTTTTGGCTGTATTTCGGTGGATTGATTAATTATTAACCAGGCCACTTGTAGAAGATAAATATTAAGTTACATACAATTATATTATGTTGTTCATAATTTATTATAGTTATTGAAATATTTATTATAATGTATTACCAATTAAATTTGATAATCAGTGATCATTCAAAAAAACGTAGTTTAAGCAATTATAAGATTGTACTAGGAAGTACTTTGGCGTCAGAAAATATTAATAATTGAAAGTCATAGTTCATGTGAATATAAAAAAAATTGGTATAGAAACCATGGCTTCATTTGCGTCATTTCCGAGAAAAGTCTTTGAGCCAGCTACGTACCAGAGTATGGGGATGCCCAGGCTGGGGATGCCACGACGTGAATTTAAGTTTCACAGATTCTAACTTGAAAAATCTCATAGGGCAAAACTGCAACCCATTTTTGGGTTGAAAAGGGAAACAGAGGCTTCTGTCTACATTTAATAGCGCAAATTCTGATATCGCCTAAAAACCCATAGAAATATTTTGCAAAAACTTGCAAAAGACAGAAATAAATTTTTAATATTTTGAAAGAAATGTACACCATTATTATTCAACATTTTCACAATATTCATATGTAAATGTCTCACAATTATCTGAAAACAGCAAACACCAATCTTATAGAATATACAGGTATTTCTAAAATTTGCCAACAGACTTTTCACCTGCCAAATTCGCATAACTTTCAAGATTTTTGTTAGAACAAACCTGAATGTTTTGCAGAATTTTCATTCCTCAATTTTTTAAAATAAGGAGAAATTTACTTGTTCAGTTTCACATAATCTACAAAATTTTCCAAGATCAATTTTATAAAATTGTCACATACAGTATATTTTCTAGATCAATTTTAAAAAAATTCTTACAATATTCCTATATAAATTTTTACAAAATTATCACAATTTCTATATCAATTTTACAAAATTATCACAATTCTCCTATATCAACAAAATTATCCCAATTTTCCTATATCGATTTTACAACATTTTCAAAAATTGTTTACATCAACTTTACAAAATGTTCACAAATTTTCTGAATAAACTTAAATAACGTTTAAACATGTTCTACATCAATTTTATAAATTGTTCAAACATTTTATACATCAATTTTACAAAATGAGAAAATTTCCTATATCAATATTAATTTTAAAAAATGATAAGTCAACAAAACTAGAATAATTGATTGAGTGATGAAAGATGAAGTTAATCCAAACTAATGAATTGCTTATTTGGCAAATAAATCAGCTTACCTAAATCGAATTGTTTAATTGAAATAAGAATGTTTAAGTAAAATATGAATTCAGATTAAGATTTTTGAAACACATTTTTCCCAGTCACAATTTAAAAAAAATCCGTCAGTCCCAAAGATTATCTAAAAAAACTGGAAGGTCTGGTATGATGCAGCAAAAATTCGGAGTATCCCCAGGCATTTAATTACTAACAGGCTGTTTAACACTGCCAGAGGAACCTCAAATAATGAGCATTATAGAGGCTTTAACAAGGAGAAAAATGATGTTTTATTGGGTGTTGAGGGTGAGGTGCAAGTTGGCAGTTGTTTTATACTGTAAGTAAAGAAATCTAAAAATTTCGACTTAAAAAAACCATTATGTGAATGCTAAGGTGACAAGGGCATGTGCTTACATATACATGTAAATTCCAAAGTATTAAAGTAAACTTTAATTAAAATTGCGCAAAGTACTTTTTCAATTGATTTTGAAGCAACAAATGTGAATTTTAAGAAAAGGTTGAATGATTTATTACTTGCATATATTTACTTTTTAAAGAATACCTTTGCCATTAAAACTGAAATTATGAAATTTGTAATTAAGGTGTTCAATGTCTGATGACTTTCGATTTTCAATTATATGCTATGAATGCACTCAAAAAGTAGATATACAGTATATCTCGAAAAACAATCTGCAAATCATGCTCATGTTAAGCTCGTTATGTCATTGAAAATAATGTGGGGATTTTATCATAAATTGCTTGTGAACCTAGAACAAGTGTCAGTCGTTCTTCATGAAACACGCAAAACACACTAATCAAAAATGATTCGACATTTCAGTGACATGAAGCTCCTCATTATTACTGGGATCCTTGCACTTGCAATGACTGTTTGGTCTGACGAGGTAAATATATTTACAATTTACAATTACCATTACAATAGATTTTTTAAAAATGTACACATTTTTACAATTTGTGAGATACGATAAACGTTATAAAATTTCATTAATATTTTATGTATTCTCATTAAACACATTATAAATCCATAAGGAAATTAACTAACTTTTCAAGATGTTTAAAGAAATTTAATAAAAGTATGACAGCTTCTGCTTAAAATTTCTACAATATTCAAACTTTTCGCAGTATTCCCAATTCAAAATTTTGAAAAATTTGAAACTGAATATATTAATAATTTTATAGTTTTTTCTTGAAGTAATCATATAACTAAATAGGCTAAATAGCACATGAATTCATGGTTTTTCCGTTACAATACGTCAGCATCAATTTATTTGAAAAAAAATGTAAAATAAGCAAAAAATAAGTAAGTGAATATTTTGAGGAAATTTAATAGTAATAAAATCATCATTTTAATTCAGTAAATAAATTTATTTTAATTGCAATTTCTTGGTTTCTCTAAGGATTTTATTGAATTTGAAAGAATTCATAAAATATTGTTTACATTAACCTCGGTGAAATTTGTTTTATACATGAAAATCCTTTGATTGAAATTAAATAAATTAAAAATATTGACTGATTTATCAATTATGGCGGTCTTGAACAATATATCTTCAATTGAAAAAACTGAATTTCGACACAGACTTAAAACCTTAATTTCTTACATGCAGAATTGTGTCTTTAGAGGAAAATACTCAGTTTGTTATTATTTTCAGAAACTACAGTGCAATGAAGACCCAGCAAAATTAGTAAGTTATTATATATTTGAATGACATCATTTTTTCTAAATTGTTACATACAGTGTACAGCGTGGCTAAAAAGTCTGTTGCACCACCCAAATCTCCAGAATGGGTGCAAAAATGAAAATTCAGACAATGGGGACATATAGCAACCATGAGGCGCTTACAATTGTAATTTAAAAGTGCCCAAACCATATGGCCCCAAGGCCCATTTGAAGGGCCTTAATCAGTCTTATCTCTTAAACGGTAATAGCTACAAAGAAAACGTCACTTAGAAAGTTGTTGGCTGTCGAACAATTAGTTCAATGGCTTCATTTTCAACATTTAATTATCGATCGCCACACAATCGATTGTGTGGCGATACCGCTACACTACAGGAAAGTTCGATTCCTAAAACAAACCAGGTCCTAGAGCTTTCTAGCAATCAATGTAATGGTGTTATGCATGAGTGCAAACACAAGACGACCAGGAATCATTTGTTTTGTGGCGATGGATAATTCAATCGTTTTGTATCTATTACTGTTTAATAGATAGGACCTAAAGGACCTTAAAATGGATCTTGCGGCCAAATGTTTTGGGCATTATTGAATTCAGCGCCCCATGGTTCCTATATGTCACGTACATTGTAGGCCTATGATTTTCCTTTTTTGCACTCATTCTGGAGATTTGGGAGGTGAAACAGACTTTTTAGCTACGCTGTATACATGTTGTATAGTTTAAAAAATTCTCAAACCAAAATCACTGGGCTAATATAAATGAGTACATTATAGATTCAGGATGCTATTAGATCATGCAGATCTAGAAGCCGTGACAGACGTGCTACTGACACATCACCAGAATCAAGTCAACAACAACCTGAATCCCAGCCAAGCTCTTCCAGTCTTTCCCCAAATGATGATTCCACTTTAGTAACTTATGTTTCAGCATCAAGTGATTCCACTCCTTTAACTAGCCCCACACCAACAACTGAGTCAACGCCAGCCACTAGCCCCACACCAGCAACTGAGTCCACACCATCCACTAGCACCACACCAACAATAGAATCAACGCCTACAACAGGATCCACGACGACACCAGCATCCACCACGACACCAGGATCCACGACGACACCAGTAACCACCACAACACCAGGATCCACCACGACACCAGTAACCACCACAACACCAGGATCCACCACGACACCAGTAACCACCACAACACCAGGATCCACGACGACACCAGTAACCACCACAACACCAGGATCCACGACGACACCAGGATCCACCACGACACCAGTAACCACCACAACACCAGGATCCACCACGACACCAGCATCCACCACGACACCAGTAACCACCACAACACCAGGATCCACGACGACACCAGTAACCACCACAACACCAGGATCTACGACGACACCAGTAACCACCACAACACCAGGATCCACATCAACAACAGTATCCACGAAAACAACAGTATCCTCACCATTAGATTTGCTTGCAGCATTCAACTTTCCTTTCATTAATCTCAGGGGATTCAAGGTATAAACAATTACATTTGGAAGTCCATTAGCAATTAATTCATGACATACACAATTATGATGTTTATTCAATTTATAAGTATAAACATGCCCGTTCTTGCATTTTAGAAAAAAATTAACGTAGCACATACTGCTCCTGCATTTTAAATAAAACACCAATAACGTCGATGTTTTAAATTTGATTTTGGAATGTAATTTGAAATTTGTAATTCGAATTAATTTTGTGCCGCATTTCTAAAGTACTTAGTAAAATGTTACTGCTACATCACATACGATTTAATGCAATTCAACTTAGCCCCAGAAGTCAGTATTAAAGATTATAAAGGAATTATAAAATAAGGGTAATTTTTGATTGGAAAATTGTTAAATATCCTCGTCGAGATAGACTCCATCATCATAGCTGGCAATTTAAAATCAATTTCTTAGAATTTGTCAAGCATCGAATGATACCCTTTTTTTTTAAAAAAAAAAAGAAAAAAAAAGTTGATATACCGAAAGCAAAAGTTTGGAATTTACTCTTTTTCACCATAATTCCATTTATGTTTTTCAGCGAGGTAACCGAAGGCTTGTGGATTGCGTCATGAAAAAAGTCAAAGATGTAGGTGTACTACTGTATTTTGTAAACTACGCTTGCTTTTTTTGTTTTCTGTTAATGTCATACATGCATGTTTACACTTCGTTTGTTTTCTAGTGCAAAATTCAGAATTCTGAGGAAGATTCGAAAGAGCGCAAAAGTCGAAACAAAGAATCTAGACGTGATCAAAGAAGAAATGGAAGAGGCAAACCTAAAGACCAAAATAATTCGAAAGAAAGTGAAAATTAATTCATGGAGAATTGCAAATTCATCAAACTATATATGTTGAATTTATCTTAGTCTTGGATTATATTTCTTCCGAATAAATTCTACGTTCACAATTTACGATTTTTAAAGATAATGCTTTGGAAACTCTCACTAAAAGTATGTGTAATGCTAAATATTATACATCACTAGCGATCGTGTTTTGCCGTAATCTCCGCCACCCGTTTTTTGAATGAAAGCGGGAAAAAACACATCTTTCTCGGGTTAGAAATGCTTTGACAGTACCGGTAAATGGCGCGACATATACTGTAGTATGGGGGGGGGGGGGGGGGGTAATCGACCGGACCCTTCCCGAGGGTTATGTTTT